>CANTUT010000483.1:12500-197772 GCA_947687605.1 Reutealis trisperma
CAAGTGAAACTTCCCTTCTAAACTTATCCAAGTCATTTATTGTTGACCTTGTCGTACTAATACCAGAACTAGAGCCATGATGAACCGAACACTAATACCTAATAACCTATTTATTCAAACCTCTTGACAAAATTGGAACCAAACCCTGAAAGAAGTCCAATGCCTAGACTACCTGATCAACCACCCAAGCAACCTAACCAAGGTAAGAGTAGAAAAAGAAACATTGGGCCACTTGGAGTGAACCATAAATCTATGTCATCTATGCTGAGTTATAAATACCATTATAGGTATAAGCTCCCAAAATCAAACTAGGAGTAAACTATCAACACCCCATCACAAAAACTAATCTTCCTCTAAAGTCTTGAGACTCCTAACTAGATAAATTCCCTTTGGAACTAAAAATAAGCCACCTACCTGCTAAATCCATTATAAACTAACCTAGTTGTCCTATTGTCATGACAAGCCCTAACTCATGTCAAAATAGCTGAATTGATGCCCCACAAAATAGGACACCTTCCTAAAATTACCTTTATAGATAACCAATCATTAGTTCAAGGCATCTAGCTTGCATGAACACCTTTCTACTTAGGGTCTAGATTACCTATCATTGTCATCACTCAAAAACATCACAAATTTGTTAGACCTTCCTAGGATAACCTTAGAAATCCAAAAAAAAAAAAAAAAAAAAAATCAAAGTAATCATCTCATAGCATGTGGGCTGCTTTTAAGAGTTAATATTGCATTCAAATTATGTTCGTGACATGCACATAGCAAACCTGTAAATCCATCCTCTTGCATTCATACATTCATCTATTACGTGTATGTGAGGCTTCACCCAGCACTGGTCTGATTAGCTAAAAGGGATTGAAATGTTCATTTGGGTTTGAACTCATGATGGAAACCTTGAGTTCAAATTGATTGATTTTGAAGAGTTGCAACCTTAATTTTATTTTATTTGGAAAAAAGATTAAGAAAAAATCCCAAATTGAACCCAATTAATATCCTAAAGGAAAAGATTACTAACCTTGAAACCAAAGAGGATTTGGGAACTAAGTTTTTGGTTTATTTTAACAAAATTAATTTGGCAAATTTAATACAATATGATTTAAAATAAATTTCATGAATAGAAATAAGAATGATACTTTAGCAATAATATTTATGCAATGCATGACAACTATAAAGCAATACACAAAATAAAATCTATTTAAGAGTTATTACAAACTAAAATGGATTAAAAATAAATAAATAAGAGGACCTCTTCTCTAGAGTTTATAGGTACTAGGAAAAGCACACATTCCTCAACTAATTACAAAAATTCACAAATAAAAATAAGATTAGCATAAAAGAAACACAACAATTATACATAAAAAATTAGAAATAATCTCATTAAACAAAGATGAAGGAAAAGGGAAAATTATTTTTAAAAATATTTTGGAGTTGATGCCTGAAAGACTAGCAGGCCTGCGTATCCCTTTGAATGGGAATAAAACCTCATACAGTTCTTCTTCTTATGAAGGAAGGGTTTTAGAAAAGGTTAATTTGATTTATTAATTTAACTCAGATTTAAAATTAACTTTAGAACTTTTTAGTTTTAGACCTAAGGAAAGATATAAGGGAGAGAATTCTATATCTGATTTAAAAAATATCAAAAAACAAATTATACCTTGGTTTTGCACTTTCTTTGTACAAGCAGGGCAAGTCCTGCACCAGATTTAAGCTCCACCTTAGACTAGGATCTCACAAGATGAACCTTGCATAGAAAGAGTTTAAACATAAAGAGATCAAAAAGAAATGAAAGAAGTTAGGCATTTTTGTGTCTGATATCATGTGTCAAGTGGCTAGAAGCATACTTTTATTTATAGGAAAAATTGACGGCAAATCAGGAAAAATCTAGAGGGCTAGCGGCACTGATTTAATGCCTACCAAGTTTGGTGCTGACCAAACCAGTGGCACTATATCAATGCTACTCGGTCTAGTGGCATCCAGGTGGTGCCGCCCAGCCCAATTTGCATGAGATCTCAATTTGACCCGATTTAGTCCTATATTAGCCATTTTGGCTCATTTTTTATTTGATTTAAGCCCTGTTTGATTCTATGCATTTGTAATTGAGTATCAGTCATCTGAAAATATAAATTTAAGAAAATTCATTTTTTTTATGCGGTGCTGCCCTGTACCTCACAAGGTGCATTGCTTCCTTGACCCTTACCCACTAACTGGTTAGAAGACTATTGTAATGGCTCTGTGTAGCGCATTAATGTTAGTAAGTGTCAAGCTGTAATCCGATCATAAGGGTTTATAGCTATCCCTCACTGGAATTGGTTTTGAGTAAAAGGCAATTCTGATGATAATGAACCCAGGGATGATGAATAGGAAAGGAACCAAAGGGATTCTAAGTTAGAGTTTGGACATGTTAAGGTGAAAGGCATGGTTGAATTTTAAAGGTAAAGGATAGGTGGAAAAAGGAACCATAGGGATGTTTAGGTGATTATTATTAAACATTTATGGTGAAAATTGTGGATTTTGAATAAAAGAGGCAGAAAAAGGAACCATCAGGGCACTTAGGTGAATATTACTAGACATTTATAGGTGAAGTAATCCTAAGGCTATCCTAGGATTGTCTGATAAGTTTTAAAAAAAGAAAACTAACCCTTTACTAAGTTCATGATCCTAAGAATATCCTAAGATGGTCTGAAAAGTTTTGAAAAAGAAACCTAACTCTTTACTAAGTTCATGATCCTAAGAATATCCTAAGATGGTTTGAAAAGTTTTGAAAAAGAAACCTAACTCTATGTTAGGTTGATGATCCTAAGGCTATCCTAGGATGGTCCGAAAAGTTTTGAAAGAGAAGCCTAACCCTATGTTATGTTGTTTGGTTGATGATCCTAAGGCTATCTTAGGATGGTTTGAAAAGTTTTGAAAGAGAAACCTAACCCTATGCTAGGTTGATGATCCTAAGGCTATCCTAGGATGGTTTAAAAAGTTTTGAAACAAGAACCTAACACTATGTTAGGTTAATGATTCTAAGGCTATCTTAGGAGGGTTTGAAAAATATTGAAAGAAAAACTTAACCCTATGCTAGTTTGATGATCCTAAGTTTATCTTAGGATGGTATGAAAATTTTAGAAGAGAAACTTAACCCTATGCTAGGTTGATGATCCTAAGGCTGTCTTTAGATGGTCTGAAAATTTTGAAAGAGCAACCTAAACCTATGCTAGGTTGATGATCTTAAGGCTGTCATAGGATGGTCTAAAAATTTTGAAAATAAACCTAACCCTATGCTAGGTTGATGATCTTAAGGCTGTCCTAGGATGGTCTGAAAATTTTGAAGGAGAAATTTATCCTTATGCTAGATTGATGATCCTAAGGTTGTCTTAGGATGGGTTTGATGTTGATGGTTCTTGTCTTCATTCAGAAACTCTACTTGATGATTTATCAGTTTAATGAGCCATTTTGCTTTAGCAACTTGAATTGATGATCTCTCTTGATTCAAATTAATGATCTATCTTACTTTGTGAATTTAGAACTGATAATCCATCTAATTTAAGAGTCTAATTAATGCAAAATACATATTATTATGCAATGATTGGATAGTTTGAACCTATGAAGGGTCATTTTGGTAGGAAAGTGCTAAGATTTTAGAAAAAAAGATGCCCCCATTTCAGAAAGGTGAAGGACAAAAGAAAGTGATTTCGTCATTTTGTTTGGATAGATCACTTTGGGGATGGAAGGGTCACACTTGATTTGGACCAGGTATGAGGCTAGTTAAAGAGTTGATCAAAGGCTATTAGTTATACCTTGGAGGAGGAAGAAGTCAAGCTAGTCAGCTTAAAAGGCTTAATTAGGCATAGCCTTTTCATTTGGGATTGGATTGAATGGCTAGCTTAAGGTCATATAAGGTATGAGGCTATTTGGTCAATGGCTATTAGTTTGATCTAAGAAGAGGTCATTTTAGGAGGTTAAGCCAGGTATGGTTGAAAGAGGTTAGGTTAGACTTAAGTGGGTCTAGCTTCAAAGAAGTTTTGGTTTGAGGCTAAATTGGAAAGCTCGATTAGGGAGGTCAAGTCCTTAGAGATGATTAGGTTAGAAGGTTAGGTAAGGTCTAGTTTTAGGGAAGGTTAGTTTGTCAGGCTTGTCTTTGAAAATCTTTGGTCTAGTTTGGCAATTGGCTCAGTTAGTTATAGCCTTTAGGGTGAATCAATTTGGAAGCTTGGTCTAGTTTGGCTTTAGGGAAGATTATTTAAAATGAGTGGATCATCTTGGAAAGTTAGGTTAGTTTTAGCCTTAGCTAGGGTCATTTGGAAGCTCAGTCTGGTTTGGCTATGTAAGAGGTCAGATTAAAGGCTTGGTTAGGTTATGGCCCTTAGGGAGTTTATTAGAAAGGCTTGGTTAGATTTTACCTTAAAACTGTGTTAGAGAGATCAGGGTGGAGTGCTAGACTTTATAGGAGATTGAACTAGGAGGCTAAGTGATGTAGGCAAATTATTATACCCTAGCCCTTATGACTAAATATAGGATGAGCAAAGGGTCGAACACTGGGAAAAATGATGAATTTATTATTAATCGAACAAATAATAAGATGAATAGGCAAAGAATAATTGGAGTTTGAGTAACTAATTAACCACTAATTTAACTACAAATCACTAAATTCTAAATAATTCAAAGTTATTAAACAATTTCTAGAAACAAAACAGGTTAGAATTACAATTTAAATATAAATCAATGAACTTCTAACATGTATATAAAATAAGATTATGAATGAGTTGATTGGAGAATTAACCCAAAATCTTTAAAAGCTTATCTCTAAGTCAATTAAAGGTATTTTTGAATAGACTTACACACACTCTCACGTCAATGTAAATGTAAACAAAAACTATGAAGTTCAATGTTAATTCTTTTTATCCCTTTAGAAGTAGATTCTAATTAATCTTTTAACTTAAGTGACATCAATTACTTTTCCATTAAGAATTCCAATTCTCATTGCAAATTCTTAACTAACATATTACAAATGGTGATCAAGCATATATAATAACTATTAAAAACTTAATTGAAGCCAAATCAATCATTCATTAACAAAATATCAAAATGAAGTTCATAGACTAAATTTACATTGCAATTCTAACCACAAGTACTTTAGCCTTGATGCATTGTTAGATATTTTATAAAAAGAAAGTTAAACATTAAATCATCAAGAAATAAAATAGATTAAGTAAAAAAAAAGTTATAAAAATCTTTTACTAGCCCTTTTCAAGATTAGAAGCCTTGATACAAGAATAGTTTCCCAAAGTGTTGTACTTGAAAGTACTAGAACTTGTAAGATCTCTCTTTTTCTTCTTAATACAATACTCTATACTTGTATTCTGATTTTCTAGATTTCCTAGATGTCCTAGATGTCTTTTACAGAGAAAACTTCAACTATTTAAAGGCTTTGGACAGTTAAAAGTCATAACATTTCATAAAGGAATGCAATACTTCATGAAAGGTCACCTAATAACTGCTTTAGACACTTCAAGGACATTTTGGGAAATTTAGATGGCAGAATTAGACTTTTAAGTCTTCATGGAAGTTGTAGGTCTTTTTATCAGCTTTTCATAGCCTCTTGAATCATTTCAATCCGAGTTGTGTAGAGGAAGTTATGATCAAAACATTGCAGATTATTCATGAAGGATCCTGTCTTTTGGTGTGTGCCGACTCGGCGCCAACTCATCTCTCTTTTATCAACTCAGCACAGTAAGCCTTGGTGCCGACTCGGCACCAACTGAGTTGAAGTGTGCTAACTCAGCAGCAGTGCTTTTTGAATTTTGCTTTCTTTTTTTTATACTTGGCTCTTCTAGGAACCTCCAATGCCTCCCATAACCTACTAAAACTTATAAAATACTCTCAAAACCATCAGGTTAAGGAGAAACCTTGAGAAAATGTTAGTAAAATAAATTTTAAGGGAATAAAACACAAAATGCCTTATAATATACTAAACATATACCTAAAAAGCAACTAAAATGCACTTGAAATAGCACTAAATCCATACCATTTTACATCACATCAAACTCCCCCACACTTAGATTTTGCTTATCCTCAAGCAATTTCATAAGTTGAAAGGAAAAATATAATCATAAAAATTACTCATTCTTATTCAAATGTTAAAGCACTAATAAGGGTCATCACTCCTTAAAGAAAAGAAACAAAGAAGAAGAGTTTTATAAAACAACTCCACAAGCCTACAAAAAATGTTTGACACAGCTAATATAAGCAATAAGGTGATTGTTTGTCAAAGATTATAAGGAGAATTTATCAAGTTCATTCAATTAATTACCAAACTCAAGTTAAAAGGGAACTATTCAAACAATTGAGGAAAAAGGAAAGCATACATACCCATAATCATTCTCAAGGCATTTTTGGAAAATTTTGTCTCTCTTTTCTTTTCTTTTCTCTTTTCTTTTCTTTTTTTTTTTTATAGAATGATAAAAGTGAACATTTTTGAATGAACATATTTAAGGAGCATACTCAAACATGCACGACTTACTCATTCACTTTTTCCTTGTATGGATATTTTTTCATATATAAATTCCTTTCCGAACGAATACAATTGAGGAGCAAACACAAATGTACACGACTTACTCGGAACCTATATATCATTTCATTTTATTTTTATTTTTTATTTATTCCTCATCCTTTATTGATTAATCATAGGTATGTATTAACTTTAATTTCCTCTAAACTAAAAAATAAAATCCCTTAAAACTTTAAGTAAGCATTCATTAGTCCAAATTAATTTAAAACTTCTCAAGATATAAATAAAGACAAACAAATCACTCTCAAGCCTATACAAGAAGTTCATGTATTTAACTAAGGGAAGGGAAGTTGATCATAAATCAATTCTTAAATGGTTCTAACCGTTAATGTTATAATGAACCAAACTAGAACTATATCATATAAAATTAGAAGGAGTCTTCAAAAATTTCAAAATATTTTGAGGTGATGCATCATAGCATAGATTATGAACACTAAATCCTATAAACTTATAAAACAAAAAGATAAACAAGATATAACCTCCCCCACACTTAGAGTACACATTGCCCCCAGTGTGTCCCAAAAAGAAGAAAACACAAACAAACAAGCAAAATAGATTAAAGAAAAATAGGGAAAGGTTAGAAATGCTTATCTTTCAATCCACTTGTGGTGAAGGGGGTGGAGAATCAAATTGATATCCACTGCTAGCAAAAAATTGATCCATCTTGTAAGTTAGTCTTCGTTGTTGCCTCTCCATTTGTTGTTGCCTAGCATCCATGCGTCCCAATTGTGTATTCATAGCTTGTTGATTTTAAAGGATTTGTTGCCAAATAGCCATGTTGGGGGACACATGAGAACTTCCTCCACTGATTTCAACAGGAGTGGTAGATGCACCACCAACATTATCACCTTGTTCATCACTTTGATCTTCATGTTCACCCTCTTCGCTACTCTCTTCGCTTTTCTCAACTCCTACCCAACATGATCTATCTTTTGTATGTCTTAAATTAAAGTTAGGATAAATAACTTCACCTTTTGTGAAAGCAAATTTAGTAAGGCGAACCATACTCACCATTCTCATGGAATCCAAAGAAGCTTGTGAAATTTTAAGAGCATTAGCAATAGATGTAATAATATAACCATGAGTCAAAGGACCACTTTTATTATTAGAACATTCAAGTAACTTATTAAAAATCTAATAAGTCTAACAAATTTGCTTTTTCATGCTAATACATCACATCAAATAAATTTCTTGGATAGAAACTCTATTTCCTTCCGACTTACCAAACACAAGACATGCATGAATTTTATGCAAAAGCCATAATTTATGATCTTTAATGAACATGGCATGGCCTTTCCTAGGATCAAATTGAGGTAAATCGGTTAATTCATTCCAATATTCACTAGCATGCCAATCATGAGGGATTTCACAAACTCCATCCTTAGAAAAACCAAACACTTTTTTCATGAAATTATAAGTCAATTGATATGGGTTTCCTAACATATGAAAATCTAACACATGAGGATCATTATCATTCAATTTTAAAGTGCAGTAAAATGCTTGTGTTAGTTGCACATAATTGTCCTTTTCTAAAGAAATCAAAGTTTTAAGACCTATTTGTTTAAGAAATTTTTGCAGAATTTCATCAAAACCCATTTTACTATCAACATCAAGAGGAAGAAACCTAGAACCAACAACATTTCTTTTAAGACATTTTTCATACCTTTGTCCTTCCCATTTTTGAAAAATTAGAAATGGTGCTCTTTATTGTGGTGCAATATCCAAAACTTCTTCCTCCTCTTATGCAACTTCCTTTCCCCTTGAAGATGAGGATGGATTTGTTTTTGATCTACCCATCTTGTAAAGTAATTTTTGAAAGATAAAAGGAATGGGTTTTGGTTAAGAAAGAGGGAAGAAAACTAAAGTTTGGAGAAGATGAGAAGTGAGAGAGAAACGTGAGAGAGAGGAAGATGAAGAAAGAGGTAAATGAAAAATAAAGAGTGAAATTGAAATAGAAAAAAGAAAAGAATGTAGAATTTTAACAAAAGAAAAACTAACTATAAAGAGATAAAGTTGTGTAGTCTTTTCATGTCCCTTCCCAAGAGACACTAAGGAATATATGCTCTTTCATAGTGATGTTTAAGTTTGAAAAACAACAAAATTGAAGTCAAATGGTCCAGCAATTGGAAAGATGCAAAATCTAAATTTTTGGGACATGTTCCATGTGTGCCGACTCGGCACGAGTGCAGTTGACGGGTGTAACTCGGCACAGCAGGTATTGGTGCCGACTTGGCACCAACTGAGTTGAAGTGTGCTGACTCGGCACCAATGAATTTCTGTGTTACCCCTTTTTTTTATTTTATGTTATTTTATTTTATTTCTATGAAAAACAAAAGAAAAATTATGAAAACAAATATATACAATAAAATAAAAATAAACTAAATGTGTAAGTATCATACCTTGCTAAATCTAAGCTTTATAGTTTGATCATACCTTAAATTCCAAGTTAAGATTGGGAGTGTAGGGTATGAACCTCCTTTATTCCTTGATTGTCAATAGCATCAAATTCTTCTCCCTAACCTGATGGCTCGATAGATTCAATAGGAATGCTTGAACTAGGTGGTGGTGAAAACTTTACCTTATAATCATATTTACCTGAAGGTTCATCAAGTAATCCCCAAACTTCTAATTGTGAACTATTTTCATTACCTATTTGATCACCAACAACATAGGATTTCAAACGCTAACCATTGACCTTAAAAATTTCCCCTTTTAAATTTTCAATGTCAACCACACCATGAGGATAAACCTTGATGATTTTAAAAGGACCCGACCATCTTGATTTTAACTTACTGGGAAAGAGTTTAAGCCTTGAATTGTATAATAAAACAAGTTGTCCTTCATGAAACTCGCTATGATGAATATGCTTGTCATGGCATTGGTTGGTTTGATCCTTATAAATCTTAGCATTCTCATAAGCATTCATCCTTAACTCTTCCAATTCATTCAATTGAAGAAGCCTCCTTTGTCCTGCTTTCTTGAAATCAAAGTTCAAAGCCTTCGTTGCCCAATAAGCCTTATGTTGTAATTCCACTGGCAAATGACAAGATTTCCCATAAATCAATTGGTAAGGTGTACGACCAATGGGAGTCTTGAAAGCTGTCCTATAAGCCCATAAGGCATCACCGATTTTTAATGCCCAATCCTTTCTTGAAGAAGAAACCGTTCTTTCCAAAATCCACTTGAGTTCTCTATTACTAACCTCTACTTGACCACTTGTTTGAGGGTGGTATGGAGTTGCAATTTTATGAGTCACCCCATACTTTTTTAATAATGATTTAATCATGTAGTTACAAAAATGAGATCCCCCATCACTAATTAGAGCCCTTGGGGTACCAAACCTTGGGAATATAATCTTTTTAAGCATTTTCTTTACTACCTTGGCATCATTAGTGATAGATGGAATTGCTTCCACCCATTTGGAAACATAATCTACCATTACAAGAATATATTTGTTACTAAGAGAGCTTGGAAAAGGTCCCATAAAGTCTATACCCCATACATCAAAAATTTCTACTTCTAAGATACCATTCATAGGCATTTCATGTTTCTTAGTGATGTTTCCTATTTTTTGGCATCTATCACATGCAAGAACAAAATTTCTAGCATCTTTAAATAATGAAGGCCACCAAAAACCACATTGAAGTACCTTAGATTTTGTCCTAGTTGCGCCAAAGTGTCCACTAACCTTCATGGAATGGCAATGTTTCAAAATATCTTGAGCTTCATCTTGAGGAACACATCTTCTAATCAATCTGTCATCACATCTTTTATACAAGAGTGGCTCTTCCCAATAATAGAACTTGGAATAATGTAAAACTTCTTTTTCTTTCTAGGATCCATGTCATAGGGTAAAATTCCACTTACAATATAATTGGCAATGTCGGCGAACCAAAGAATCTCTTTTGTGGCAATTTGGAGAAGTTGTTCACTTGGAAATGTTTCATTGATAGGCACCCCATCATCTTGCTTTCTTAAATCTTCCAAATTGATTATTGACAAATGATCTGCAACTAAATTCTCACTACCTTTTTTGTCTCTAATTTCCCAATCAAATTTTTAAAGCATCAAAATCCATCTAAGTAACCGAGGCTTGGCATCTTTCTTGCTTAAAAGGTATTTGAGAGCAGCATGATCTGAATAGACAATTGCTTTTTGACCAACAAGATATGCTATAAATTTGTCAAAAGCATATACAATGGCAAGAAGTTCTTTCTCCGTTATGGTATAGTTGACTTGGGCATCATCCAAGAGCTTTATTGCATAATAGATCACACAAGGTTTGCCTTCCTTCCTTTGTCCCAAAACAGCCTCCACAACGAAGTTGCTTGCATCACACATAATTTCGAATGGCAAGTCCCAATTAGGTGGTTGCAAAATCGGAGCCATTATAAGAGCTTTCTTGAGTTTGTCAAAAGCTTCCAAACATGCATTATCAAAGTCAAAAGGTGCTTCCTTTGCTAACAAATTGCACAATGGTTTGGTAACCTTTGAGAAGTCTCGAATAAACCTTCTATAGAACCCCGCGTGTCCTAAAAAACTCCTCACATCTTTGACAAATTTTGGTGGAGGCAATTTGGCTATGACCTCAATCTTGGTTTGAGTAACTTCTATACCTTTATTTGATACTTTATGACCCAAGACGATTCCTTCTTGTACCATAAAGTGACATTTCTCCCAATTTAGCACTAGTCCATGCTCTTTACACCTGTCAAACACTTTGGAAAGATTCTCAGGACAATTGGAAAAATTAGTTCCATAAACACTAAAATCATCCATAAAAACTTCTACATAATCATCAATTAGGTCACTAAAAATAGAAAACATGCATCATTGAAATGTAGCCGGTGCATTACAAAGTCCAAAAGGCATTCGCCTAAAAGCAAATGTACCATATGGACATGTAAATGTGGTCTTTGATTGATCATCGGGATGAATAGGTATTTGGTAATAACCACTTAAACCATCAAGATAACAAAAATAAGAGAAATTTGCTAATCTCTCAAGGACTTGATCAATAAAAGGTAAAGGAAAATGATCTTTCTTTGTTGCTTTATTGAGTTTTCTATAATCAATACACATACGCTATCCCGTGATAGTTTTAGTGGGCACTAAATCATTTGATTCATTTTTAACAACTGTCAAGCCACCCTTTTTGGGGACAACTTAGACAGGGCTAACCCATTTGCTATCACTAATAGAGTATATGATTCCATTATCGAGTAATTTAATTACCTCTTTTCTTACTACTTCTTTAAGTGTAGGAGTAAGCCTCCTTTGACCTTAAATGGAAGGTTTTATATCATCTTCTAAAGAAATTCTACGCATGCATATACTTGGGCTTAAACCTTTCAAGTTATTAATGGAATAACCAATAGCACCCTTATGATTCAACAAAACATTGCACAATGCTTCAATGTTTTCAATTGGTAAAGCAGAATTAACAATAAAAGGGAATTTAGAATTAGAGTCAAGAAATGCATACCTTAAAGAGGAAGGTAAAGGTTTGAGTACAAGATTTTCATTCTTGTCATCATCTTCTTTTTGCAATGGTTCAAACCTTGAAGCCCTATGCGGATTAAGATATGGAGTTGCTTCTAGGAGTTTTACACAAGCATTTACCTCTATATTACCATTTTCCTCTTGTGTTAAACAAGTTAACATAGGTTCTTATCCAATGCATTCATGTATTACTTCATTAACACATTCTTCAATTGGGTCAACCAATTCAACCATGTTAATAGTCTCTATTGGTGTATTCTTTACCATCCTAAATACATCAAATACCATAGTTTCATCATTTACTTCTAAAGTGATCTCACCCTTTTTCATATCAATTACTACTCCCGCGGTTCTCAAAAATGGTCTTCCCAAAAGAATTGGGATTTCAGGATCTGCTTCCATTTCTAATACAATAAAATCCATAGGAATTACAAATTTTCCAATTTTAGCTGGAACATTCTCTAGTATACCTATTGGATATTTAATTGATTTATCAGCCATGGAAAGAGATATATTGGTGGGTTTTAGACCTCCTAAATTAAGTTTCTTGTAAATGGAATGTGGCATAAGACTCACACTAGCACCAATATCACACAAAGCTTTATCAAAGTGTGATTCACCAATTATACAAGGAACGGTAAAACAACCAGGGTCTTTGAGTTTGGGAGGGGCTTTAGAATACATAGCCTTAGATTCTTCAACTAATTTAACTAAACCACAATCCTTAAGTTTGCTTTTATGGTTTATGATATCTTTTAAAAACTTACCCCATGCTGGCATGTCTCTAATAGCATCCATAAAAGGTATAGTAACAGTAATTTCTTTTAAATGATTAAGGAATTTATCAAATTGCTTATCTAAATTATGTCTAACAAATCTTTGGGGAAAGGGAATTTCCTTCAAATCAATGTTAGGTTCATTGCTAGAATTAAAAGTATCTTTCTTTTCATTTTTCTTGCTTTTAGAATCATTTTTAGCAACATTCTCCTTACTATCATTAGATATTTCCTTTTCACTTTTGTTATTAGATGAATCACCAATCTCTTTTCCACTCCTTAAAGTAATTGCTTGACAAGATTCTTTTGCAGCAAATTCTAGTTGGCTAGGAAGTTTTCCCATAGTTTTGGAAGTAGAAGATGCTTGTTGAGCAATTTGTGTTTCAAGGATGCGGTTATGAGTAGCAATTTGATCAAATTTAGAGCTGAGTTGATTGAATTACTCCTCATTTTGTTTATTTATGGCGATTTATTGTCCAATAAATTGTTCTATAAGGTTTTCTAAATTAGACTTTGCTGGAAGGGAATTTAAAGAAGATTGGGGTATTTTCATAGGAAAACCGGATGGATTTTATGGTTTAGTGTTTGGGTTGAATGGGGGGTTAAGTTGAGATGATGGATTAGACCAAGAAAAACCAAGATGATTTTTCCATTGAAAATTATAATTGTTTGGATTGGGTGCATACCTTTGGTTAAAACCTCCTTGCATGTAATTTACATCTTCATTGGTCCTTAAGTTGCATTCATGGTATGAGTGATGATTGCCACATAACTCACAAGTTGATGTAGATTTCTCCACCAAATTTATTTGTGCTTTGCTTATTAGCCTTGTCAAGGCATCAACTTTAGCATTCAAAATATTAATACTATCAAGTTCAAGGATTCCCTTACCTCTTGCCAAAGTTGTGTCATCACCCATATATCCTTGAGATGCAAGTTCTTCCAATAGAGTAATTGCCTCTGAGGCTGTTTTGTTCATCCATTTTCCACTCGAGGCTGCATTGACAATGTTCCTATCATCATCGGTCAACCCGTTATAGAAAATTTGAGGAATCATCTAATCGAGCAACCCATGATGAGGACATTGTCTTAGAAGTTCTTTGAATCTCTCCCAACTCATATAGAGTGTCTCATCCTTGCCTTGCTTGAAAGTACTAATTTCATTGTGAAGTTTCGCTGTCTTGTGGGGTGGGAAGTATTTGTGAAGAAAGGCTTGCTTCAACTGATCCCATGTTGTGATGGAATTAGTTGGCAAACTAGAAAGCCATATTTGTGCTTTGTCTCTTACGGAAAAAGGAAACAATCTAGGCCTTATAGCATCATCTGGAATGTTGTTAATTTTGAAGGTTGCACACATGTTGAGGAAAGTAAGAATATGAGCATATGAATCCTCTCCGGGTAAGCCTCCATAGTGATTGTTTTGTATCATTTGAATGATGCTAGGCTTGATTTCAAAACTATTGTTAGCAATGGTCGGTGCCACTATGCCTCTTGAATTTTCAGAAACATCGGGCATAGCAAAGTTTGCCAAAGTTCTCCTTTCGGCCATCTCTATTCGTCTATTTTCTTCTACTTTTTGTAAATTTTGATTCCTGCATAACAAATGAAAAGATCGTTCAATTTCAGGATCATAAGATAAAATACTAGTGGAACTACGAGTACGTCTCATAAAAAAAAAACAATTAATAAAAGCCTAAAACAACCTTTCTTTATCCTAAGTTAAAAAATTCTTATCAAATTTCCTCGGCAACGGCACCAAATTTGATGTGGTCAAATTATTATACCCTAGCCCTTATGACTAAATATAGGATGAGCAACGGGTCGAACACTGGGAAAAATGATTAATTTATTATTAACCCAACAAATAATAAGATGAATAGGCAAAGAATAATTGGAGTTTGAGTAACTAATTAACTCTAATTTAACTACAAATCACTAAATTCTAAATAATTCAAAGTTATTAAACAATTTCTAGAAAGAGAACATGTTAGAATTACAATTTAAATATAAATCAATGAACTTCTAACATGTATATAAAATAAGATTATGAATGAGTTGATTGGAGAATTAACCTGAAATCTTTAAAAGCTTATCTCTAGGTCAATTAAAAGCTTATCTCTAAGCTTATAAAAAGAAAATGTAGATGCATTACTATAAAAGAAATTTTATTATAAGATAACAAAAAAGGACCTATATGGTTGGAAAAAATACAAGAAAAAGAAAATAAAATAGACTTTGACTCAAATTTAGACTCAAACTTTGAGATTTGGACTCATACTCAAATTTAAACTTGAGATTCTATCTCAGATAGGTCAAATTAGCTGGGCATGAACTCTTCTATGCCATGCCACTCGAGGCTAAGATAATGTGAGATTGGTTTGAGTTCCTTATCACTGTTTAGGTTAGTTGTGGGGAATTTATA
This sequence comes from Reutealis trisperma, assembly GCA_947687605.1. Lineage (NCBI taxonomy): Eukaryota > Viridiplantae > Streptophyta > Magnoliopsida > Malpighiales > Euphorbiaceae > Reutealis > Reutealis trisperma. The sequence goes on from CANTUT010000483.1 coordinate 27,766, forward strand.
TTAAAAGGATTATCTTCGGATGCATTCTTAAACTTTTGATACAGTTAAAACCAAAGCTTTGAAGGCGGGTAGATACTAGGTTAGCAAGTTGGCTTAGGAGGTCGGGAGTAGATTCTTGATAAGGATATCCACTTGTTCTTGCTCGGTTGACTTATTTACAATCATTGCTAAATCTCTTAATATTAATCTTGATGATTTTCACCGTGTTGTTAAGCGTTCTTATTTTAAGCAAGCTTTTATAAGAGGTGAAGTAGTGGATACTTCTTTTAACTTGATTCCGGCAAGATCTCGATCATGTTGGAGAGGGTTGGCACAAGATGAAATTGACCAATTAGATGAAGAAAATGTTGGGGAGGAACAATCTAGAGAATAAGAAACTCACCATGAGGAGCAACTTGCTCACATTCTTCCTCCATCCTTGAATGAGCCAAATGGGGCAAGTGGCTCATCAAATAGGGAGACACAACTTTTAGAGCAACTTTTAGAGAATCATCGGATAATGTAACGCCAATTGAATGATATGGAGACTTTTGGAGAATCAAATAGGGTGTAATGCTTGAAGAAGGAAGCTTTTTGCAAGGCTAAGACAAAGAACTCAGTGTGTTGACTTGGCCTCACTTTAGGGAATGTTAAGTTAGTATTTGATAGCTTTTAATTACAAAATACTTAGTGTAAATTCAAGTAGTATAATTAGTCTAAGATTGAAGAAATTTTTAGAGGTTCAAGGAAGCATTCAAGGGCTACTTTCTACAAAGTAATTTTCTGAAGAAGGAGTGAAGAAAACATCATCAAGTTTCCTTTCCCTTATCTTTTTAACTTGTTCCTTGATGTTCTACTTGTCTTCTTGTCACTACTTTGTCATTAACACTATGGAATTACACTAAGTTTAAGTTATTTGAATTGCAATGAAGTTTTGATTTTAATTACTTTATTTTCTATATGCATTAAAAGATTTAATTTCAATGGAGTGCTTAATTATGTTGTGTATGCTTGATCTCCATATATAACTTGTAATCAATTTATTCACAATGAGAGTTGGGATAACTTGGTGGAAAATTAATTGAAGTTACTTAGGGGTTAGGATAGTACTTGGAGACAAGTAATCCACTCTAAGGGGATAAAAGAAAATGGCATAAATTTAATGGTTTTGTTCTATCTCTATAATGACATGAGAATGCTTATAGACTCTAGATCAAAATACCTTTAATTGACAATGAGAATTGCTTTTAAAAACTTTAGGTCATGTTCTCAATCTTTGCATGCATGTAACTCTTATAATTAAAATCAATCTGGATTTGTAATTCTAATAACTAGCATTCTTTATTCATAATTTAGGATAATAATAATAGAATTTAGTTTAGATATAAATCTCCTTTTTTATATTGTGTGCCTATCCATCTTATTATCTTTTGGTTAATATAAGATTCCTCAAATTCCCTGAGTTTGACACCCTACTCGCTCTTAGAGACTAAGGTATAAAATTTGACCTACAGCAAATTTTAGCGCCATTGCCAGGGAATTTGATTTGAATTTTTATTAATTTAGAATAGTAAAAAGTTGTTTTAGGCTTTTATTTTCTAATTTTGATTTCACTTTTGTTTTGTTTCTTTCTTGTTTAGTTAAATATGAGATGTATTAGAAGTTCTAATGATCTTCTTCCAATTGATCCTGAAATTGAATGAACTTTGTGTGCTTTACGTAGGAATCAAAGACAAAAAGAAGAAGATCAATGCAACCTTGGCGAAATGGCTGGAGAATGACGAATGTTAGATGATTTTGCTATGCCCGACATCATAAGCAGTTTTGGAGGGATTGTGGCACCTTCTATTGCAAACAGCAACTTTGAAATCAAGCCAAGCATCATTCAAATGGTGTAAAACAATCAGTTTGGTGGCTTGCAAGTGGAGGATCCATATGCTTACATCATGACATTCTTGAATGTCTGTGCAACTTTCAAAATTAATGGAGTATCGGATGACACAGTCCGATTGAGGCTTTTCCCTTTCTTAGTTAAGGAGAAGGCTCAGTTATGGTTGGCTAGTCTACCAAGTGAATCAATCACAACTTGGGATCAATTGAAGTAGGCATTCCTTCAAAAGTACTTCCCACCACACAAGACTGCAAAATTCCACAATGAGATCACCACTTTCAAGCAGAATGCAAATGAGACAATCTATACATCTTAGGAGAAGTTTAAGGAACTTCAAAGGCAATGCCCACATCATAGATTGCCTGAATGGATGATTCCTCAAATTTTCTATAATGGGTTAACAAATGAAAATAGGAACATTGTCAATATGGCATCTAGTGGAAAATGGATGGATAAGATAGCAAGAGAGGCTGTCACTTTGCTTGAAGAACTTGCATCCCAAGGATACATGGGAGATGAGACAACTATGGCAAAAGCAAAGGGTATTTTGGAACTTGACACTATTAACTTACTAACAGCAAAGGTAGATGCACTCACTAAAATGGTAAGTAAAACTCAAATTAATTCTATTGAAAATACTGATGTTGTTTGTGAATTATATGGAGGTGTCCACCCTTATTCCCAATGTAGTGCTGATTCCAATGAGGAAGTAAATTATGTGCAAGGGGGATATAACCAAAGAATAGGTATGAACTCAAACACTTATAACCCTCAATGGAAGAACCACCCTGGTTTTTCATGGTCTAACCCATCCTCCCAATTGAACCCAACCATGAACCAAAATTTCAAACCACACAACCCATCAGGATTTCCTATGAAGTAACCTTGTATCCATACCCCACCCAAATCTAACCTTGAAAACCTTATGAAGTAATTTATTGGAACACAAATTTCCATCAATAAACAAAGTGAGGAGCAATTTAAGCAAATTAATTCCAAAATTGATTAACTTGCTACTCACAATCGGATTTTAGAAACTCAAATTGCCTAACAAGCTTCTTCATCTAACTCTAAACCAGTAGGCAAGCTACCTAGTCAACCAGAATTTATACAAAGAGAAACTTGCCAAGCAATTACCCTTAAAAGTGGAAAAATGGTTGAAAACACCACTAATAAGGGTGATGATATCATAATAGATGATGAAGAAGAAAGGTTAGAGGTTGACAAAGGAGAGGGAGTTAATGATAACTTGGGTAGTAATAAAAAGGAAAATGTCGTACCACCCAAAGTTAATGAACCTTAGGTAGACCTTAAAACCTTACCTTTCCCTCAAAGGTTCATAAGGAGGAACCTATATAAACAATTTGGCAAATTCCTTAAGTATCTTAAAGATATTACCATTACCATTCCATTTGTGGATGTTATAAGGGATATGCCAGCATGGGGAGAATTTTTAAAGGATATGGTCACCCACAAAAGTAAATTAGAAGATTATGGTTTAGTGTCTTTGGTTGAAGAATCTAAAGCCATGTATTCTAAGTCCCCACCTAAGCAAAAAGATCTGGGACGCTTCACCGTCCCTTGTATGATTAGAGGTAAGCATTTTGATAAGGCTCTTTGTGATATTGGTGCTAGCGTTAGCTTAATGCCTTATTCTATTTATTTGAGACTTGATTTGGGCGAACTTAAGCCCACTAACATGTGCCTTTTAATGGCAAACAAAACTATTACTTATCCACTTGGCATTTTTGAGAATGTGCCAACGAAAGTGGGTAAATTTATTGTTCTCGCTGATTTGTTGTACTAAATATGGAGGAAGATCTTGAGATTCCAATATTGTTCGGAAGACCGTTCTTAGTAACGGTAGGTGCTATTATCGACATGAAGAAAGGCAAGATTACTTTTGAGGTAAATAACGAATTTATGGAATTTGATGTTCTTAAGATGATGAAATCTTCACCTATGGAAGGAGTTAGTAGGATTGACTTTATAGACTTGATTAATAAATGTACAAAAGAGGTCAAATATGAATACATAAGTCAAGACCCTATTCCCCCTTACTAAGTGCAAGAAGAAGGGGTAAATCTTTTAGAGACTACTTCACATCATCACTCATTCCGACCTTCTAAATTTGAACCTCTAGAGAGAAATGATGACCCAAACCCTTCTTCATGCCATCAAATTTGAAATATGCATTCCTTGATTCTAAGTAAAAATTTCCTTTTATTGTGAATTCATCTTTGTCTTTAGAAAATGTTAATCTCTTATGCAAAATGTTGCTTATACATAAGGATGCCATTGGTTATTCCTTGAGTGACCTAAAGGGCTTTGGCCCAAATATTTGCATACATAGGATAAATTTAGAAGACAATGCTAAGCCTTCCATTGAAGGTCAAAGGAGATTTAATCCAACCCTTAAGGAAGTGGTCAGAAAAGAAGTCACTAAATTGCTTGATAATGGAATCATATACTCCATTAGTGATAGTAAATGGGTAAGTCCGGTTCACATTGTCCCTAAAAGGGCGGTTTGACTGTTATTAAAAATGAATCAAATGATTTAATAGCTACTAGAATTGTCACAGGATGGCGTATGTGTATTGACTATAGTAGATTGAACAAAGCAACCAAGAAAGGCCATTTCCCGTTACCATTCATTGACTAAGTTTTGGAAAAATTAGCAAATTTTTCTTATTTTTGCTATCTAGATGGTCTTAGTGGTTTTTATTAAATCCCAATATATCCTGAAGACCAAGCAAAAACTACTTTCACATGCCCTTACGGAACATTTGCATTTAGACGTATGCCATTTGGTTTGTGCAATGCACTTGCAACATTCCAAAGGTGTATGTTTTCTATTTTTAGTGATTTGATAGATGATTGTGTTGAGGTTTTTATGGATGATTTTGGTGTATATGGAACTAACTTTGAAAATTGTCTAGAAAATCTCTCAAAAGTTTTTAACAGATGTAAAGAGCATGGACTAGTACTCAACTGGGAGAAGTGTCATTTTATGGCACAAGAAGGAATAGTATTAGGGCATATGGTATCAAAGAGATTCATTGAAGTTGATAGAGCAAAAGTAGAGGTGATCACAAATCTGCCACCACCAAAGTGTGCCAAGGATATAAGAAGTTTTTTGGGACATGCTGGCTTCTACACATGGTTTATGAAGGACTTTTCCAAGATTGTCAAGCTATTATGCAAAGGAAAGAATGTAAGCCTTATGTGATCTATTATGCAAGTAAGTTACTTGATGATGCTTAAATCAACTACACCACCATGGAGAAGGAACTATAGAACATATTTACTAGGACAAAAGGTAATTGTCTATTCCAACCATGCTGCTCTAAAATATCTCTTAAGTAAAAAGGATGCAAAACCAAGGCTCTTACGATGGATTCTAATGCTCCGAGAATTTGATTGGGAAGTGAGGGATAAGAAAGGAAGTGAAAACCTTGTAGCAGACCATCTATCCACGCTTGATGAAGAAGGATTGAAGAAACACGATGATGGGATACCAATAAATGAAACTTTTCATGGTGAGCATTTGTTTAGTGTTATATCAAAAGAACTTCCATAGTTTGCTGATATAGCCAACTTTTTAGTAAGTGGTGTTCTTCCCTATGATATGGATTATAGAGAAAGGAAGAAATTCTTGCATGACAACAAATTCTATTATTGGGAAGAACCTTTGCTTTATAGAAGATGTGCAGATGGGCTAATAAGAAGATGTATTCCTCAAGATGAAATCCAAGACGTATTGAGGCATTGTCATTCATTAAACGTGGGTGGACACCATGGTACGTCAAAAACAGCCTCCAAGGTACTTCAATGTGGTTTTTAGTGGCCTACACTATTTAAGGATGCTAGGGACTTCGTGCTTACATGCGATAAATGCCAATGGATGGGTAACATCTCTAAAAGGAATGAGATGCCTCTAAATGGTATTCTTGAAGTGGAACTCTTGGATGTTTGGGGTATGGACTTTATGGGTCCTTTCCCTAGTTCTCTTAGTTACAAGTATATTTTGGTAATGGTGGATTATGTATCCAACTGGGTTGAGGCAATACCTGCCATCACCAATGATGCCAAGGTGGTTAAGAAAATGCTTAAAAAGGTAATCTTTCCAAGGTTTGGTACTCCTAAGGCATTAATTAGTGATGGGGGTTCCCATTTTTGCAATCAAATTATGGAAAGTATCCTAAAAAATTATGGAGTTACCCACAAAGTCGCTACGCCATACCACCCACAAACAAGTGGGTAAGTCGAGGTAAGCAATCGAGAGATTGAATGGATTTTGGAAAAGACAGTTTCTTCTTCTAGGAAAGATTAAGCATTGAAGTTGGATGATGCCCTATGGGTATATAGGACAGCCTCTAAGACCCCGATTGGCCTTACACCATATCAGTTAATTTATGGTAAGTCTTGCCACTTGCCCGTAAAACTTGAACATAAGGCCTATTGGGCAACAAGGGCATTGAATTTTGACATGAAGAAGGTAGGACAGAAAAGGCCACTACAACTTAATGAATTGGAGGAATTAAGGTTGAATGCATATGAGAATGCAAGGTTGTATAAGGATTGTATGAAGCTATGGCATGACAAGAACATTGTTAATAGAGACTTTCATGAAGGTGAACTTGTCTTAATTTACAATTCAAGATTAAGGTTATTTCTAAGCAAATTAAAATCAAGATGGTCTGGTCCTTTTAAAATTGTCAAAGTTCATCTTTATGGAACCGTTGAAATTATCAATGATAAGAGAGAAATCTTCAAGGTTAACGGCCATTGTCTTAAGCCTTATTTGATTGGTGATGTATTTGAACAAAGGAGTTCAATTCCCCTATCTACACCTTAATGTGGAAAAGGTCAGGTCAAGCTATTGACCATTAAATGTAGCAAGGTATTGTTTACATATTTTTAAAATTTATTTTTGGTATTTTTCTTTTATTTTATTTTTTATTTCTTTTGGATTTTTTTTACCTCATTATAGTTTTTGTAGAATTTTCTTTCTTATACTATAAATTTTTTTTTCACCACATTAATATTTTTGTAGTATTTTTTAATTTTTGTAGTATAATTCTTTTAGAATTAAGTTAAAAAAATAATAAAAAAAAGACAGAATTGGGTTGTGCTGACTCAGCACCAGTTGTGCTGAGTCATGACAGAACCAATAAGTGCCGACTTGTCCCAATTGTGCCGAGTCGTGCACCCTCTTCCTTCCACCAATTCTTCTATTATTTATTTATTTATTTATTTATATTTTATTTTATTCATGTTTAGAAAAACCCAAACCCTAGTTTTTAATTAATATTTCCTTTACTTCATATTTTATTTTTCCTTTCCCTCTCTTATATCTTTCACATGACTCTACTTTTCAATTCATAATTTCAAGTTCCAAAACCTGAAAAGTTATATCCTTTCCTAATATATGTCATGTCTTTTCATCTCTTCCACCTTCTTCTCTTTTAATACCCAGCACGTAACCTTCTTTTCTTTTAACACTCAACATTTCATTTTCTTTTAACGCCTAATTCTCCCTACTATCTTCTTCTTTCTTTCTAGCCATCTATCCTCCCCCATCCTTCCTCATCCATGAAATTTTCTTGTCCCATTCAAACCGAATACATTTTCTACTATGGGAAAATCTAAAGCTTTTACTCCTTCAAGACAATATAATGACGAGCAAGAGGAGGAAAATCTGGCCACCATTTATAAAGCTAAGTTCCCCATCTTTTCCTATGAAGAAGGTGATAGATTCACAATCTTTAAGATTAGGGGCATCAATGGTTGTAAGTATATTCCTTCATCTCTCCTTAATGATATAGATATGTAAGACTCTTTGAATCAATTATTGACTAATTGTGGGCTTAAGAAATTTGTTTCTATGCAAGCACATACTTATGTTGAGTTAATTACAGAATTCTATACATCTTTGGAGGTGAACCCAAATGATTCTCATATACTTGAATTTTGGTTGTTAGGGAAGAAACACCAACTTACATATTCTTTCATGCATAAGGTTTTTGGATTAAAGAAAGATGGTATGTGTGATCCTCCAAAGTCTTTTAGTGTGAATGACTTTTGGATCTTTCTTAACTGACTTGCAGTCCCCTTTTCAACCAAAGAAGGGTAAGGCAATGTTTATTAAAGATTTGAAATTCTGGTTATTGCATAAAATTCTTGCTTGTGTTGTTTTCCATAAGTCTAAATTTAATAGGGTTTCTGCATAAGAATTGTTTTTAATGAGGTGTATTCATACTAAAAAGCAAGTGTGTTGGACTTATTGGATTTTTAATCAACTTTTAACTTGTGTAGCCCGTAAAGATGCTCTACTCACTCATGGTCATGTTGTTACAATCATTGCTAAATCTCTTAATATTAACCTTGATGATTTTCACCATGTTGTTAAGTATTCTTATTTTACTAAGTAAGCTTTTATAAGAGGTGAAGTAGTGGATGCTTCTTTTAACTTGATTCTGGCAAGATCTCGATCATGTTGGAGAGGGTTGGCACAAGATGAAATTGACCAATTAGATGAAGAAAATGTTGAGGAGGAACAATCTAGTGAAGAAGAAACTCACTATGAGGAGCAACTTGCTCACACTCTTCCTCCATCCTTGAATGAGCCAAGTGAGGCAAGTGGCTCAACAAATAGGGAGAAACAACTTTTAGAGCAACTTTTGAAGAATCAACAGATAATGCAACGCCAATTGAATGATATGGAGACTTGGAACCGCCAAATTGATGAAACAGTTTGACCAATCCGGTTATAACATCTAATCTCCTCCATCTCCATCCAAATATTGAGGGAGTGCTTCTTTCCTTTCCTTTATATTTGGGATTCACATTGAGGGCAATGTGATGTTTAAGTATGGGGGAGGAATAGAATTAGCATTTTGTTTTCATTACTTTTCATCTAATGGTTGTCTGTTTTGCATGTCTTTTCATGTTTGTCTTATTAGTCTAGTTTTTACCATTTGCATCAAATGTTCCAAAATTTTAAAACTTTAATGCTCATTACTTAGTTTCTCCATATTTTACTCATTTATATCTTGATCAGGTTTTCTTTTAAAGTTCTAGAGTTACTCTATTTTAAAAAAAAAAAAGTTGTTGACTTTGAAATTGCCCAATTGGTAAAATCATTAAGTCTTTTGTAGCATTTGTCATATGTTTGTCTTTTTATCTCAATCTTATTACTTCTAAGGTTTCTAATTGCCTAGTCAACTTTCTAGTTATGGTTAAATGTCAAAATTGAGATAAGTTAGGTCTTTGAATTCTATTGGGTTGAATAGCCTAAATGAAACTTTAGCCATAATACGAGTGATGCATTTAGTTAATAATGGGTGAGGACACTAAAAGAAATATATATATATATATATATATATATACGCAAAAAAAAAAAAAAAAAAAAAGAAGAGAAAAAGAGAACTCCTTGCTTAAATACTATACATATTAAGTAAGTTGTGTGCGGATGAGTTTGCTCCTTAGTCACATTCAATTCGAAAGATATGTATAGTGTCACTGTGAATGTGTATATTAAGTAAGTTGTGTGCGGATGAGTTTGCTCCTTAGTCGCATTCAATTCAAAAGATGTACATGATTTCACTAGTATAAAATAATATAGCAAAAATACCATGAGACTAGTTGCATTTGTGCGTGTGCTTACTTATGTCCCAAGGGCTGTTTGAATCTATAGAATTCTCAACTTAATGCATGGATGTTTTGACTAAGAAAAGCATGATTAGGACCTTGACTAGATAATTAATAACTTTGTTCTTGATAGGAATGAGATAAATAAACAACTCAAGGCTTATACTGTAAGACTTGTCACCCTTTACCATTGTTGGGTATTAAAATTTATTTCATCAACACATTAGCTCTATACTCCTTGAAAAACTTAAAATTAACTTAGTCAAGATTGCTACATTTTGTTTTGAAGAAACTAAGTACTTTCTTTATTTTTCTTTTTCCTTTTGTTCTTGCTTGAGGGCAAGCAAGGTTTAAGTATGGGGGAATTTGATATGATCCAAATTGGTATAACTAAACTAATGAAATAATAATTTGTTTTATGTGTGCATGCATTCATTTCATTGTAAATTGGTGCATTTAACTTTGTTTTTAAATTTTGAAATGTTTCTCAGCAAATATCAAGTTTAAAGGGTGTAATGCTTGAAGAAGGAAGCTTTTTGCAAGGCTAAGACAAAGAACTCAGTGTGTAGACTTGGCACCAATGTGCCAAGTCATGATAGCAACTCAGTGTGCTGACTCGGCACCATTGTGCCAACTAGTGATAGTGACCTTCTATGCCAAGTCGTGCTCCCTGCGCCAAGTAGTTACAGCACCATTTCATGACATCCCTTCACAAACACTCCTTTTTGTAAAAGGCATCACTTGGGACACCTTGAGGCTCATAAATACATGTGTTTGGCCTCACTTTAGGGAATGTTAAGTTAGTATTTGATAGCTTTTAATTACAAAATACTTAGTGTAAATTCAAGTAGTATAATTAGTCTAAGATTGAAGAAATTTTCAAGAGGTTCAAGGAAGCATTCAAGGGCTACTTTCTACAAAGTAATTTTCTGAAGAAGGAGTGAAGAAAACATCATCAAGTTTCCTTTCTCTTGTCTTTTTAACTTGTTCCTTGATGTTCTACTTGTCTTCTTGTCACTACTTTGCCATTAACGCTATGGAATTACACTAAGTTTAAGTTATTTGAATTGCAATGATGTTTTGATTTTAATTACTTTATTTTCTATATGCATTAAAAGATTTAATTTCAATGGAGTGCTTAATTATGTTGTGTATACTTGATCACCATATATAACTTGTAATCAATTTATTCACAATGAGAGTTGGGATAACTTGGTGGAAAAGCAATTGAAGTACTTAGGGGTTAGGATAGTACTTGGAGACAAGCAATCCACTCTAAGGGGATAAAAGAAAATGGCATAAATTTAATGGTTTTGTTCTATCTCTATAATGACATGAGAGTGCTTATAGACTTTAGATCAAAATACCTTTAATTGACAATGAGAATTGCTTTTAAAAACTTTAGGTCGTGTTCTCAATCTTTGCATCCATGTAACTCTTATAATTAAAAGCAATCCGGATTTATAATTCTAATAACTAACATTCTTTATTAATAATTTAGGATAATAATAATAGAATTTAGTTTAGATATAAATCTCCTTTTTTTATATTATCTGCCTATCCATCTTAGTATATATTTGGTTAATATAATATTCCTCAAATTCCTTGAGTTTGATACCCTACTCACTTTATACTTAGTCTTAGAGACCAAGGTATAAAATTTGACCCACATAATGGTATCATCAAATTTGTTCAAATACAACATCTTGAACTTTAGTAGTAACCAAGCATTGGGGAAAAGGTGTAATGAACTTGTATCAATCATGCCTTCCATTTTCTTTAGACTTTTTACTGTTTTCTCCATGGCTTCCAATTTGGGCAGGAAGACCTTAAGCTTATGGTTAGGTATGGTTTCCTTCCCTTGGAAAGGATCCAAAGGGGATGAGGTGATTTGTGGTAGTTTAGTAGGTGTTGGATGGGAGAGTGTGTCAGTTTTTAGGATATCTAATGAGAGAAGTCATGGCTAAGGTACGATTTTAGAGGTTGACTTAGAGGAAGAAGTATGAACCTGAATTAATGTCATATTTTGGTCTGGGTTGAGTGGATTTTGGAGAGTAGGATTTGGGGTTTGGTTTATGCCAGCCCTACTTAGCATGTCTTTGATATCATTTAGTATAGCCTCCTTTAGGGCTTGCAATTAGGCCTAAATTTAGGCCACTTGTCTCTTCTTATTGCTTTAGTAGCTTGGCTAAAAGCTTGTCTATAACGTCTTTATCGAATTAGTAAACATCTTAGCAACCTTTGAAAGGAAAAAATGAGCTAGGTCAGTATCAAGTTTCAAAAAATGGTTATGGTGAGGTATGACAAACTAATGACCTTAGGTTTAACAGTAATGGATGACGGTGTCTTATGGTTACATTGACGGGGTATATGTAAAGATAAGGGTGGAGGTGTTTGATATTAGCTAAGTCAATATTTAGCTAGGGGAGATAAGTCAAATTTTAGCTTTGGAAACTAGGTCAAGATTTTGCTTTAAGTGGGTAAGTCAGATTTTAGCTTTGAGTAGCTAGGTCAGATTTTAGCGTTGAGGAACCAAAGTTTAGTTAGGAAGGCTAGGTAAGAGTTTAGCCTCAAGTAATTGGGATTGCAATTTATAGATGGTTTGCCATGGGCTTAAGGATGGAGGGACCATGGGTTTTGTGATTGGGTTATGGATGTACCATAGAGTTTGATATTGGGTGAACCATGGGTTTGGTGACAGTTGAAAAATGGGTTTAATTAGACTAGACCATAGGCTTAGATGAGCCATGGGTTTGGATAGTACTATAAAAGATGAAGCCAAGTCATCATTTAGTTTGGGTAAGGACTATGGATAAGGATAAAACTAGGTCAGTATTTAGTTTGGGTAAGGATTTTGGGATGAAAGTTAGGTCAGTGTTTAGCTTGGGTAAGAATTACGAAAGATGAAAGCTAGGCCAATTTTTAGCTTGAGAAATGGTTATAAATGAGGATGAAGCTAGGTTAGTGTTTAGCTTAGAAAGGGATTGAGGATCGGGATGAAGCTAAGTCAGTGTTTAGCTTAGATAAGGATTGTGAGGGGTAAAGCTAGGTCAAATTTTAGATGCAAATAGAGAGACCATAGATGGGTTTATTTTTACCATGAGTTAGACATAGGTTTGAGTTTTTGACCATAAGTTGAGGTGGAATGTAGGTTTAGATGCGAAGGTGTTTGGAGGAAGTGAGAGGGTTTAGAGTGAAGATGAGGGTGCTTAGGATAGAGATGTGAGTTAGGGTGAGGTGCTTTCATGTTAAGGACTAGGGTCAATGGCATTTAAGCTTAAAGGTTAAGGGGAGGTACTTTAAGGTGTGCGGTTAAAGTATTTAGGTTAAAAGTTAAGGTTTAGGTATTGGTATTTGGTTAAAGGTTATAGGAGATGACCTTTTATGTGAATGTGATTGGGATAGAGATGTGACAGTGTTTATAGGAGAGGTGTTTGGATGGAGGTGAGAGTGTTTGACCTTTCTTCGGTTCAAGGTTTGATGTAGACTTAAGATGAATGCATGTTTTGTTATACATAATAGATGCATGATATGCATGGAAAAAAATATTTCATAAAGATGCAATTATACATGACTTTGATTATGGTACATACAACCTAAGATCATGATCTAAGTTCATTACATAAGAGGGTAAGGGTGGCTTGGATAGGGTACCCATCACACTAAAGCAGCAATATACCTAGCCACATGTGAGTCAAGAAGCGTCGCATGGATCTAATAGTACATTCATGCTCATTACACCTTCGAAAAGATCAAAGGATTTGTCGCAAAGTGGATGATTTCGCTATTAGTGAATAGACCTAAGGAGGGTTATCCACTCAATGCTACTCACTGTTCATTTATTTTCCTAAAACTAGGTCTGTAGGCAAAGAGCCTGTGCAAATGATGCATGAAAGCCATTTTTGCATTAAAAGTGTCAAAATTTGATTTCAAACCAATTGTTAGACCTCTTATTTCTTTTATTAAAAAGAAGGTGGTCCCTAATGGAGTCACCAGCTGTGAGGCCTCCAGTGAGCACTAGTATGATTTGCTAAAAGGGATCAAAATGCTCATTTGGTTTTAAACTTATGAAGGAACCTTCGGGTTTAGATTGATTGATTTTAAAGAGTTGCCACCTTAATTTTATTTTATTTGAAAAAAAGATTACAGGAAAAACCCAAATTGACTTCGATTAATATCTCAAAGGAAAATATTACTGGCCTTGAAACTAAAGAGGATTCGAGGACCAGGTTTTCAATTTATTTTAATAAAATTAGTTTGACAAATTTAATATAAAATGACTTAAAATAAATTTCATAAACAAAAATAAGGATGATGGTTAAGCAATAATATCCTTGCAATGGATGACAATTATAAAGTGATAAGCAAAATAAAATCTACTTACGAGTTATTACAAACCAAAATGGATTAAAAATAAATAAACAAGAAAATATTTTCTCTAGACCTTATGGGTACTAAGAAAAGCACACATTTCTCAACTAATTGTAAGAATTCACAAATCAAAATGAGATTAACATAAAAGAAGCACAACAATTATACATAAAAAAAAATAGAAATAATCTCATTAAACAAAGATGAAGCAAAAGGGAAATTATTTTTAAAAATATTTTGGATTTGATGCCTAAAGGACTGGCAGGCCTGCGTATCCCTTTGAATGGGAATCAAATCCCATGCAATTCTTCCTCTTATAAAAAATGGGTTTTGGAAAAGGATAATTTTGATTCATTAATTTAGCTCAGATTTAAAATTAACTTTAGATCTTTCCAATTTTAGACCTAAGGAAAGATATAAGAGAAAGAATTCTAGATCTGATTTAAAAAATCTCAAAAAAGAAATTATACCTTTGATTTGAGCTTTCTTTGTACGAATGGAGCAACTCTTACACCAGATCTAAGCTCCACCTTTAATTGGGATATCACAAGATGAACCTTGCATAGAAAGAGTTTAAACATAAGGAGAACAAAAAAATATGGAATAAGTTAGGGATTTTTGTATCTGAAACTGTGCGTCAAATAGTTGGAAGTAGACTCCTATTTATAGGAAAAACTGAGGGCAAATCAGGAAGAATATTGGTGCAAGCTAATGGGGTAGCACCATATTGGTGCCACTAGGTCCAGTAGCATCCAAATGGTATCACCTGATCCTAGGTGCCACCCGGCCCAATTTCCTCTATATCTCAATTAGACCTAATTCCATCTTATTTTAGCCCATTTCTTATTCGATTTAATCCTAGTTTAATTCTATGGGTTTGTAATTGAGTGCTAATAATATGGAGGAGCAAATTTAAGGAAATCCATTTTTTCAACGGGGCACTGCCTCGCACCCTGCAGGGGGCACCGCCCCCCTTAACCCACCCGCTAATAGGCTAATAAGGCAGCATACTAGCTTTGTATAGTAAATTAATCTTAGCAGGTGTCAAACTGCGATCGGATAGTAAGGGTATAGAATTAAAGGTTTACAGTGCATCATCACAATCATCCATAACACACAAATAATCTATAGTGCGAAGGTTAAACAAAATGTCCATGAATCCCAAAGCATGCACACATAAACATGCATCATCTATGCCCCAGCATCTATGTAACCATTTACAATCATGCACCCTCATACAAACATCAAGCTAATGACCTCTCCTCCATTATATCCAAATGTCATTTGCCATGCGATATCAAGCTAAATAAAAAAAATTGAAGATGATCACCTCCATCTAATAGATAGTCACATTCCATCTGATGGACCACCCTATGAGTTTGCTAAGCAGAATCCAAGATGATCTACTGGAGAAAGCAAAAATCATTTTTACTAAGGATCATTTTTGAAAGTAAAAAAATTAGGTCCCATCAAGGGGTATCACCATCATTTTCACCAACGATTTCCAAAATTCAAAAGAAAATATCTTAAAAAGGTAATACCCTCTAATTCATCATTGCTTTTATTCCTTATTAGAGGCATTACCTTCAAAATCATCAAGGTACCTCCTTAGCAAAAGTAGTTAAATGACCTTTACCTTCATTAGTGATGCATAAGTCAAATGCTCATTGCATCAACCCAAACAAACCCCTCTCCACTTTAAAAAATCCATCAAGTCAAGTGGCAATCCTACATAATCTAACCAACGAAATATGACTTTTAAAGTCTCTTTGGTCCTAGTAAAGTCTCTTCAAGCCTTCCAAAAGGCCCAAGCCTTCACCTTTAGAAGCTCAAGTTTCCTTAACACAACTATGATCTTTTCAAAACTTTCCAAACCAAAACAAGGATCATCAACCAAACAGACTTCCAAAACCAAAATAGAGATCATCAACCAAACAGAGTTCTCAAACTAAGACTAGGATCATCAACCAAACAGACTTCCCAAACAAAAACTGGGATAATTAATTAAACAGACTTTCTGAATCAAGAGCAGGATCATCAACCAAACACACTTACCAAACTAAGACTAGGATCATTGACCAAACAAACTTTTCAAATCAAGATTGGGCCCATCAACATTACTGACTAGCATCTCTTTTATCCCAATCACTAAAAGCTTTCCCAAAGATACTAGAGGCATCTTCCTTTATCATCAATTCATCTATAAATATTAAGATACAATCATCTAGACACCTTTATATTTCTTTGTCCGACCTCTTTTAGCAAAATCATTTTCACCCATAAATGTCTAGTAATAATCACCTAGGCATCCATATGGTCCCTTTGAATCAATTACGTCCTCTACTCAGAAACATCTAAATTCATACTCAAGTGTCGAGCTGGTTCCCTTTTCCACCGCTTTATTGCAACATCCATCTAAATCTTTCAATTAGAAATGTCTAAATTGTGACATCCCTCTAGTTCCTTTTTCCACATTTTTTTATCAAAAATCTATCCAAGTATTTCACCCCGATATGTCTAATCTAGGCATCCCTTTGGTTCTCTTCCCTGCCTTTTCATCAAATCAACTTAATCTATCAATTCACCTAAAAATATCTAGCCATCAGCCTATATATTCTGTTGGTTCCTTTTCTTGCTTCCATTTATCAGTTAATTTCACCCATAAATGTCTAGAAATAGTCACCTATACATCCATGTGGTTCCACTTTTCACCCTTTTTATGCAAATCCATCAATTCATTAAAAAAAAAAAAAAAAAAAAAGCCTAACCACTAGCCTAGATATCCCTTTGGCCCTTTTTCTTACTTCTATTTATCCACCGCATTTTTCACCCATAAATGTTTAGGAACGATTGTTTAAATATCTCTATGGTTCTTTTTACCATCTTCCTTTTTCAATCATGTCTCTCACCCAAATATGTTCAAGCATTGACCTAGACATTACTTTAGTTCCTTGTACCATCTCTTCTCCTGGGTTCATTATCATCAGAATTGCCTTACAAAAAAGATAATTTTGATGAGGGGGATAAACCCTTAATTTTACACCCTCATTATCTAACCGCAGCCTAATACTTGGAATCATTAATGAGCTATACAAAGCTGGTACAAGGATCCCTCTAACTTGTTAGTGGGCGAGGTTTAGAGCTAGTGCCCTCAAAAGAAAATATTTTAGCCTTTAAATATATTTCTACTTGGACACCCAAATTTTCTAAACCCTAAATCAACAATCAATCTCTAAAAGAAAATGGCTACCATGTTAGTAGCTGCAAGTCCAACCTGTGGCTTGTCGTAGGCTTCTGATGCAGCATTGTATAGACACTGGCAGTGCCACACCCCTTTGGCATAGATATTCCCCTTTTTGTGCAGAAAAATATCCAAAATACCCCTTTAACCTAATTTCCAGCGCTTTTCCAGCCCAATCCCTCGTCTTTTCATAGTTAACTTTTCTAAACTACCCCTCACCCCATTTGCCTATAAATAGGTCCATCATTCCTCCATTTCTCTTTATCCCTTAAGTTAGAATTAATAACTATCATCTAATTACTTTCTTCTTCTCCCTCGAATCACTTTCTAAATTAATTAATTAATATTTTTAATTAATTAATTGCTCCACCCCAACCTAAGTTAATTAATCATTTTAATTGACTAATCATTTTTAAAATTAATTACTCAATTAATTAATTAATCTTTTTAATTAATTAATTAATTGCCTTTTTTTAAAAATCAAATTAATATTTTTTTATTAATCCACCTTTCATCCTAATTAATTAATTAATCAATCCATCCATTTCATCACATTAATTACTTAATTAATCATTTTAAGTAATTAATTAATCTCCTAATCAGTCCAACCATTTGGACCCAATAAAATAAAATTTCAGTCCAATAAAACCCTCCTCCCATCAAAAGCAACGGTATTAGCCTTTTTCCCTCACCCCCAAATCCAAATCAAATCAATCAATCCCTAAATCTCTCCATTTAATTGTGGAACAAATTACGTGGGTTTTGATCTCTATTCAATAGGGTACATAGGCAAGTTTGAAATTTAAATTTAAAACACAAATCCAATCCCAAAATTACATCCATTTTCCCTATGCTTTCAATTATAATCAATTATTTGTATATATATTTTTTTGAATTATGGAGTGTGTTTGCCCTTATGCACCAGAAAGGGGAGGTTGAATTGGTGGGAAATTAAAAATTTAGATAGAAAGGAGATAGGGAAAGAGAATAAACACAATCAATTTTATAGTGGTTTAGGTATTAATGAACCCTACATCCTCTTCCTAATCTCAATTGGGTATTCTACTACTAGTTGATACTTACAAGGAGTTTCAAGCTCACTCCAAACTTACAATGTGTTTCAATGGCTCACACACAACCCTTTCAAGTGTTTCCCTTAGGTTCACACTCAAACTTATACAAGAGTTTTCTAATGGCACACTCTCAACCCAATCTTTTCTGTTTTCAAGGCTAACACTCAACCTAACTTGAGCAATCAATGCTCTTACAACAATCAAATGATAACAATAAAAGAATAAGATATGGGATTTGAAATTGCAAAGATTTAACTCTCAATGAATGTTATTCTACTTGTTAGGATGTTTGAAGAAGGTATTTATATGATTTTCTTCTTCAAATTCCCATTAGAAATAGCATGAAATTAATGATTTCATGATAGCTTTAAGATCTTGCTTCAAATCTGTGTTTTGACCAAAGTCACGGTCGCTATTAGTATTTCATGGTCACGACTATATTTTCGTGGTCGCGACTGTATTTTGGTGGTCGTGATCTCCAGTTTCCATAGCAGTTAGTGACACGTGGCTTTTATTAGCTGGCTTCTTTATATGTCCATTGTAGCATTTGAATTCAATATGAAAGTCACAGTCGTGATGACTATTTTGCGGTCATGAATCAAATATCACACCTAGAGTCAGAGTCACAAAAGAGATCGTGATTCGCTCTATATGAATTTTAAATAGTTTTCCTTCTTAAGATCTTGGTTGCGATAACTTGGTTACGGTAATAATTTTGGTATAATGGTCGTGACTTAGAAGCTAAGCAACATACATAGGGAGATTTTGAGTTTCTTTGAAATCCAATCTATCAAACATGTTCTAATATGCAAAATAGATACTTAAACACACATTAGATAGCTTTCAATTTGATTGACAAGATCAAAATAGAGATTGACTAAGTTTTGAAGTAACTTAGGTCAACAATCTCCCCCTTTTTGATTTTGACAATCAAATTGAATTTAAATATAAAATAACTTAAAATTAAATTGAATTGAGATTACTTCTCTTCAATTGATGCATAGATAAACATATTTATTTTATATTTAAGTTCTTATAAAATTTTCTCCCGCTTTGGCAATATCAAAAAGGAATGAATTGCATAAAGAACTTTGCATAAAGAGAAAATAGAATAGCTATACTTAGGCACACAAGAGTAAAAATGAGAAAATTAATAATTGCATTAATTTGAAGTTGGATAGTGCCATATTAGAATGCATAAAAGATAAGAAAAAAATTAGAAACAAAGCAAGATAAACAAAAGAAATTTAAGAAGCATCTCCTCCATTTTTTGGTTACTCTTCCTCTTGATGAGGGGCCTCTTCTTCTTCATGTGTCTCCTCCTCTTCTTCACTAAATTGCCAATCTTAGAGGTTACATTGAGGGAGACCCATATGACCTTGCATATCAAATATGTCTTCGTGATTATGGTATAAAAGAGATAGTCTCCTCAAGACTTTTTGAAGAAGTCTATTGGTCTCATCTTAGGTTGAGATGGAAGGACAATGGAGTAACTTGGGGTTCTTCTTCTTGAGCTTGACTAGGTTCACCTATTACAACTCTTGATCTTTTCCTAATTCTTTCTTGGATCCCAACATCTCCAAAAATATATTCATATTTCCCCTCTTTTTCTCTCAATATCTTTGTATTGATCGTGTATTGGAAATCTATAATGGATTTTTTTAATTGGTTTTTAGAGAATGGCTTTGTTGGGTGGACTAAAAGCCCCAACATGCTTGGCTATTGTGGTGATATAGGAAGAAAGTAGAATTGCACCTTTTTTGGTGGAGGAGAGATGGAGGAAATGATCAACAAGGAATTAAGCGGTTTGGATGCTCTTTCCTTTCATAAGATCATAAAGGAAGAAGAGATCTCTTTGGGAGACTTTCTCATTGCCATCTCCTTTAGCATTTATGGTGAGGGTGACAATCTTATGGAGAACCCAAATGGAAAGTGTTTTGATATGTTTGGCAAGAGAGGATTTTGGATCGAATTTTGGTTCAATGGACATTTTGGTCCAAAAAGAATTGAGTTCAAAAGAGAAATCATTGATGGTCTAGGCTCCTTTGGTTTGAAGCCCAAAAATATTGTCAAGATATTGGAGTGACAGCTCATAGAGTTTGCGAAAGGAGCGAAAATTGATGGCATAATGGTCATGGGTAGGATAAAGCTTTTTGTGTACAACTAGGGTGGCAAGAAATTCCCTAGTTAATTCATCATACCCTTCATCATCAATAAAAAAAATTTCCCCCACTATAGATTTTTGAGGTAGCCAATAATGCTATCCTTAATACCTAAAGTTTTAAGACAAACAAGGCTTGGTATTTTGGTGGTAGGATGGTGGGTAGATTTTTAAAAACTGTCAAATTCTGAATCGCGAGCACGACTTCATAGTCGCGATCGCAAATTTTTAAAATTTCAAAAGTCGCTTTCGCGATTTATAGATCACGAGTA
Organism: Reutealis trisperma; assembly: GCA_947687605.1. Classification (NCBI taxonomy): domain Eukaryota; kingdom Viridiplantae; phylum Streptophyta; class Magnoliopsida; order Malpighiales; family Euphorbiaceae; genus Reutealis; species Reutealis trisperma. The sequence continues at coordinate 48,407 of CANTUT010000483.1, forward strand.
GGACTAAGGATACTAAAAGGTAATGACTATATTTTTGAATTTTGCGACCGTGAAATTTGAAAAATCAGAAATTTTTGAAAACATTTGAGGAAACATGTATGCAATGCAATTGGCATTATAACTCAAGATAAAAAAAAAAAAAATACAATAAAGCAAGTATATTTTATAAACTAAGATATCAATTGATCATAAGCAAGAAATTTAAGCAAATTTAATTAAATATATGAAAAATCAACCATAAAGCAACCAAAAATTCAAGAACATTGCACAAAGTTAAAAACATGATTTTAATTGAATTAACAGTCACCTTAATTCAAGATTAAATATTAAAATAAAATATGAATAATAATGACATAAAATGCATAAAGTTTTTTTTTTTAAATTTATGTAATTTTGAAAATCTAAGGGAATGAGGTCCCATTAAGCATGCCAATTTCCCTTTTTATGAAATTTAATCTTTCTTCATTTAGGGATTTTGTGAAAATATCAGCAAGTTGGTTAGTTGTATCAATAAATTCCAATATAACATCACCATTTTGCACATGATCTCCTAATAAATGATGTCTAATGTCTGTATGCTTACTCCTAGAATGTTGGATGGGATTTTTGGAAAGATTTATGGCACTTGTGTAATCACATTTGATGGGAATGTGGTCAATCACTTGAGCGTAGTCCTTGAATTGTTGTTTTATCCAAAGAACTTGAGTGTAACAGCAACCCACTGCCACATATTCTGGTTTGGCAGTGGATAGGGCAACCGAAACTTGTTTCTTGCTAAACAATGAAACTAAACATTCACCAAGAAAATGGCAAGTTTCGAAAGTGCTTTTTCTATTAAGCAAATTACCGGTATAATCTACATCCGAAAAACCAATTATTGTTAATGATGAGTTTTTATGATACCATAACCCTAAATGTAATGTGCCTTGTAAATATTTTTAAATTCTCTTAACAGTATGCAAATGAGATTCTTTAGGATAGGAATGAAAACGTGCACATAGACAAACACTATACATTATATCGGGTCTATATCCATAAGGTAGACAAAGAACGAATCATACCTTTATATTTCTTCTCATTTATTGGCTTACCCTTTTCATGTTTGTCAAGCTTAGTTAATGTGCTCATTGGAGTTTTGCTACTTTTGCAACCATCCATCCCAAACTTCTTAAGAAGCCCCTTTGTATACTTGGATTGGTTGATGAAGATACCATCTTTATATTGTTTGATTTGTAGTCCTAGGAAGAACTTGAGCTCACCCATCATACTCATCTCAAATTCCCTAGTCATACACTTAGCAAATTCTTCATAAAGATGCTTATTAGTAGCACCAAATATAATATCATCAACATAAATTCAAACCATTAAAGTGTCATTTTTGTGCCATTTTACAAAAAGTATTGTGTCAAAATTGCCCTTAACGAAATCATTTTTCAAGAGAAATGTACTTAGCCTTTCATACCAAGCTCTAGGAGCTTGCTTCAAACCATACAAGGCTTTGGTTAATTTAAAAACATGATGGAAGTTCATGATGTTCAAAACTTGGAGGTTGCTTAATATGAACTTCTTCCTCAATAAATCCATTTAAGAAAGCACTTTTAACATCAATTTGAAAAAGTTTAAAATCCATATGACATGCATATGCAAGAAAAATTCTAATAGCCCCTAATCTTTCTACTGGAGCAAAAGTTTCATCATAATCAATGCCTTCCTCTTGGTTGTATCCTTTGGCAACCAATCTAGCCTTATTTCTTGTAATGAATCCTTACTCATCTAACTTGTTTCTATAAACCCATTTACATCCTATAATGGGATGATTTTTGGGTTTAGGAACAAGTTCCCAAACTTTGTTTCTCTCAAATTGTTTGAGTTCCTCTTGCATAGCAATCACCCAACTCTCATCATTAAGAGCCTCATCAATAGTCCTTAGCTCAATTTGAGAAACAAATGCAACATTATTATCTAAGGCTTTAAATTGAGATCTAGTACTTACACCTTTAGATGGATCACCTATGATTTGCTTATTGGCGTGATTCTTGGGGGTATCTCCACTCCTTAGGTAGTTTTTGAACATTTTCCTCATATGGATTTGATTAATCCTCATGATCTTGTTGGTTTTCCATTTGGTCATCAACTTCCTTTGGAGTCTCATCTTTATCCAATCTAAGCTCTTTAAATTCACCTACAAGATCATCAAGAACACTACCTTTCTTAAGATCAAGTTTTACTAGATTCATCAAATACAACAATCATAGATTCTTTAATTAGCATGGTCTTTTTGTTAAAGACTCTATAAGCTTTACTAGTGATGGAATATTCTAGGAAAATACCTTCATCAGTTTTAGAAGCAAATTTTCCAATATTATCCTTAGTACTTAATTTATAGTACTTGCAACCAAATACTCTTAGATATGAAATCTTGGGCTTTCTTCCATTCCATAACTCATAAGAAGTTTTATTCAATATAGGTCTTTTAAAAACTCTATTTAAAATGTAACATGAAGTATTAACAGCTTCCGCCTAAAAATAAGTTGGTAAACCACATTCATTAAGCATGGTTCTAGCCATTTCAATCAAGGTTCTATTTTTCCTTTCTACAACACCATTTTGTTGAGGTGTTCTAGAAGAGGAAAAATTATGTGAAATTCCATGTTTAATACAAAAATTTTCAAAAAGTTCATTTTTAAATTCTTTTATATGATCACTTCTAATTTTGGAAATGAAATAGCCTTTCTCTTTTTGAACTCATTTTGCAAAACTTTTAAATGCATCAAAAGCATTACTCTTATGAGTCAAGAAACTAACCCAAGTAAATCTAGAGTAGTCATCAACAAGCATATAGGCATACATTTTTCCACCTAACCTAGTAACTCTACTAGGTCTAAACAATTCCATATGCATAAGTTGAAGGGGTCTAGAAGTACTTACAATATTTTTTGATTTGTAGGATGATTTATGTTGCTTTCCCATTTGACAAGGTCCACATGTCTTGTCCTTTGAGAATTTGATATTTGGAAGTCCTTTAACAAGCTCATCCTTGCAAAGACTATGAAGAAGCTCCATGCTTACATGTCTAAGCCTTTTATGCCAAAACCAAGATTCATTGCTAATAGACATGAAACACTTGACATCTTGATTAGCCAAATCATCAAAGTCAATCATATAGGTATTGCCTTCTCTTTCACCCTTAAACACTACATTGTTATTAGCTGAAGTGGTGACAATGCATGCTTTAGAGTCAAAGATGACCTTATTACCTTTGTCATATATTTGGCTTACATTTAGCAAGTGTCACATCCCAACTTTAGAGATATAATGGTCCTAAAATATGGGGAGACATAAGGTCACCCACGCCCATAGAACCCACTTATACAAATATTACCTAGGATTGTACCAAAACCTCTTACATTAACTTAAATAAACCCTTTATTATTATTATTATTATTTATTTTTTTTAGAAAACCTTAAGTTGCGAAAGCATAGTTAAAATATACTTTAAACATAATCCATAAAGAAATAATATTTAGAATCCAATTAAAACCTTGAAAGATAACATTTCAAAATAAACATCTATAAATAAATATTCCTGGAGTGTATAAGGATAACTCTTCATAATGTATTAAACTAATTATCTTGGACAAGGAATTCCCCCAAGCGAAGTAGAGTGCTTGAGCTATCACCTTGCCTCATCGTATTGCTCACTCGAAACCACCCAAGGAAAGAAAAAGGGATGAGATATATGATCTCGATGAGTAAATAATATAGCATAGACGATATCATATATCCCATTTTAAGGAAAGCCCATTGCATATAACACATAGTTCACGATTTACAAATCATGGTTTCACAGTTTACAATTTAGCAAGATTTTCATTTTAGCAGGTTTGCAGAAAGCACACTTAAAACACTTATACCTAATCAGAGTAAATGACTATACTAGCTCATTCACTCAAAGGAGAAGTGGCCCCATACCAAATTCCAACTCCCAACCCATTACTTATAAAGTCGTGAAACTGATCAGGCTTCATGGCTAGAACCGCCCCTTCTAGCTGAGGTGAATACACAACCCCTATCCATCGGGTTAAGACCATATGCACAGGTTCCAATGATTACCTGCATCGATATGAGGATTTTTGTATAAAGGGTTAAAGGTACCATAGCTAAAGCTAATGGTAATCACAAATAACAATATCACATAAGGCAACAATAATAAGTATCCCAATAGCAATAGTAGTTTAACTTTTGAACAAGAGATACAAGGATAGTGTAGATTCAGAAAGAATATAAGTTACGGTAAAAATCACAAAAAAAATATTTATCATTGGATAATCACAAATGACTTTAGACCAAATTTCCTTTCGCAACCCAAGCTTAACAAATAAATCACATAGTCAAATTTAAAATGGAAGTGAACTTGGGTTTCAAGAATCTCAAAAGTTCCCATAAAATAATCATGATAGCTTGAACTTGTAACAATAGCATAATGTTTACTCACCATGTGGTTCATTTGCTCCTAATTCACATAGCCCTTGGACTTCTAAGACTCCTCAAGCTCTATCATAATATTTAATTCAATACTTAGTATTTATTTAATCATGATGCTATCTTATCCCATAACTACCCCATGCACACATAACATTCATATACATTTAGAGTTGCACTTGTAAGTGCACTCCTCACTTATACACAGCATGTTGAGTTTAAAACTTTTGCCCATTTAGCCTTCATAGGCTCATATGAAAACACATTATAATTCATACCAAAACTTTTCTCAAGTCAAACACAATGTCATAATTTTAATATCAATTCACTTTAACAATCATCTTAGTACACTTAACACTTCCATACATGTCAACTTATTAATAGCCTTTCAAGTGTCATGCCTATATCTTATGACCTATTCGTTCAATCAATCTTTTTATCAATTCAAGACCATTAATTCATTATCAATTCATCATAACATCTATTTCCATATTTCCCAATCATATTCACATTCTAATCATAACATAAGATTAAGATACCTTAAGTATACCAAAGTGCCTCTAGGCTTATCTAGTGTTTTCCCTTCAACCAACATGCAATTTATCCATTTATCATACATACATACATGTCAATAATCATTAAAATAAATTACATAAAAATTATAGATATTGGGATAAAAATATCAATGTAGGCCGAATGCCCTATTCAAAAGCAAAACTTGAATTTTCTTATTTTTTGCCCTTTCCGTCTATTATAGTAATATGTAAAAACATGGTTTGAACCAAGATTTTTCATGTAATCAAAACAAAATCATTCTAGAATATAGACATGTATGAATTAGCCCACAATGAAAATTTCCAACTTTAAGTTTTAGAATGAAAAACCATGAGTTTTCTTATTTTTTGTATTTTTCGGTCATTGCAGCAATATATAAACAGGTGTTTTAAAACATTATTTTTCATTCAATCACAACAAATATTAGTTTAAAATATCAATAGGTACAAATCAGTGGCCATAAATGTTTTTCATACATGAAATTCCAAATTTAGGGTTTAGGAGGAAAATCATGAGTTTTTAAGCTCTCCGCGCTTTCCATTCATTATAGCGATATGCAAACACATGATTTAAATCATTATTTTTCATCCAAATAAAACAAATATCAGAATATAATTCCTCCATACTCAAATTGGCAGCCATATGTACAAGAAATCATAGAATTTTCTAACTTCTAAGTTTTAGCATAAAAACTTTGAATTTTTTTGTTTTCTGAAACTTTTCGATCATTACAATAATATGCAAAAATATAATTTAATCTAATATTTTTTTTATCAAAACACATCAAAAATAATTTTAGAATCTAACTATGCAGTAGCCATCCCCCTTTAATGAATTTATATTTGATAATTTTAATTTTTGAGTCATAGGATTCACCTTTGGCGAAACTACGTAGGAAGGTTGATGTTCTTGGTAGAGAAATTAATTTCTCTTTCAAAAACTCACCCAAACTAAATTAAATCTATAGAATTCAGTAAATAACCAGTTCAAAATAATTTTCTCATAATTTTTTTCATAGAAATCAGATAGCAAATTGAAAAGAAAGAAAAACTTACAAAATAGTCGTGGAATCGCAAAGTTGAAAGTGTTTTTGAGAATTTCAGTAGAGAGAAATATTTTAAAGAATTTTTCTATCAAAATACTGAAAAACAGAATGGTGGCTACTATAAATCAAGGGGTAGCAAAAATTCTCATTATGTATTAGGGTTTGGGGGTGCAATTTCCAAGTTTACCCTTAATGAGCTAGGTTATGAGTGTTTTGGTATAGCAGGTTTTTGGGCATTTGGGCTTTTTATTTAATTTAGGATTGATTATGGGTAATTAAAAATAAAATATTTTTCTTATTATTTTCTTTAAATTTCTCCCAAAATATTTATTTCAAAATATATTAAAAATAATCATAAAATTATTTTATGCTTAAAAATCGCCTTCTTACATGAAAATTCATTTTACGAAAAATAAATTATTTCATGTTAATGCATTTTATTTAAACCATTTATTTCATAATAATAATTCATATTAAGCATATTAAAATTAATTTAACATGCCTCAAACCCATAAATCACGTCACACACAAATTTTCACATAGTCATACAATTTGTCACAATAACCCTAAATTCAAATAATTTGTCACTAAAACTTCTGGAGTAGATGTGCATTGCTACAGCAAATTGAATTTTAAACTATCAACTAAAAGAACATTTTCAATAAGAGATTGATTGTCCTTACCAATGGTACCAATGCCAACTATCTTACCTTTGGCATTGTTACCAAATGTGATGTTCCCACCTCTCTTTTCTTTCAAATTTGTGAAGATGTTTGAATTTCTAGTCATGTGTCTTGAACATCCACTATCTACATCCCTTTTGTTTTCCTTGGCAGTGGATTTGAGACACATTTACAAGAAAAGATTAATCATCTTGTTTTAAGTACCCAAATATATTTGGGTTCTTGGGGGTTAGCCTTGGAAGAGTCCTCAAGTTTGAGTTGAGCCTTCCTTATATAAAAAAATACATTCATATGACCATCTTTCAAAAAATAATACCATTTGAGTTTTGACTTGAAGTTTTTCTTAGCCATTTTGTCAAAAAATTTTAGTCTTTTCACAACATTATGACATGAATGCATACAAGAACAAGTATTATGTTATGATTATGGATGTCTTTAAGCATGCCTCTTTTGATACATGAATGCATGGTTAACTCTTTAAGGCTTAGCTCTTGAGTCTAGTGTAACCTCTTGAGTCCTTTTAGGACTTGGAGGTTGAGTGTGTGTTTTCACTCCTTTATTAATTACCTCTATGCTAGAGTTTTAAAGAGTTATAGCCTTTATGAACATAATGGGAGAGGATGTGGATGGAGATGAGCTATCAAAGCCAATACCATGTCTCACAAGGGGTGGCCTTTGTGATATAATAAGAGTATCCAAGGCTTCTTTTCCTTTGTGAAATTTTGAGATTGAGTTTCTTAATTCTTCAACCTCAATTTTCAAAGCATTGTTTTCTTTATATAGAGAATTAAAAGAGGAGGTTTTAGAAGTGATTTCCTCCAATGAGCTTTTTAAACTAACATTGGTGGTTTTTAAGCTTAAAACAAGTTTTTCTAATTCTTTAAAAATCTCCTCCAATGTATACTTTTTGAATTTTAAATTCATAGCTTTAATTAGCTTATCCTCATCATGCATATCATCATTAATATCATCACAAGATTGAGAGTTAGAACTTACCTCATTTGATGAGTCTTCTAAGGTCATGAAAATAAGTTTACAACATCCTCTTCCTCTTTATCACTCGAGGAGTTATCATCCCACATTACTTTGAAACCCTTCTTCTTTTTCTCCTTGTCCCATTTCTTTTTCTTCTTGATGTTGGGACATTCTATTTTTATATGACCTTGGTTTTCACATTCATAGTATGTCATTCTTCTTTTCTTTGCTTGAGTTGTAATTTGATGATGATCTGCTAAAGGGCCTCTTTTCTTTTTTTTTCTTCTCTTGATGATGTCTTTGACCTTTTTAAGAGTATAGCAAGTTCTTCATCATCAACATCATCTTCACTTTCCTCCGATTCACTTGAGCTCTCACATTCTTTTTGCTTTTGAGGGAGGATTTGAGAGCTAAGGATTTCTTGTTCTCCTTCTTTTGATTCTCTTCTATCTTTAACAACAGAGACATTTCTTTGGTAAGGAGTTTTCCAATGAGGATATCGATAGGAACCTTCCTAAGATCCTCATTAGCTTCTTTTATGCTAGCAATTCTAGCTTTATAGTTTTCCTTAAAAGAGTTTTGAGAATCTTGTATATTTTGCCCAATTTCTTCATATTGGTGACAAGGGCTACAAGCCTATTTGTCATGTTAGTGACACTTTCATTGTGTTTTATCTTGAAGAGCTCATATTCAGTTGTGTACAACTGAATCTTTTAGCCATGACTTGCTGAGTTCCTTCATGGTAGTTTTGTAAGGATTTCCAAATGCTAAACACACTTGAACAATGTTAAACTCATCTACGCTAAGAGTTTTGTGACAAATTATTTGAATTTAGGGTTATTGTGATAAGTTGTGTGACTATATGAAAATTCATATGTGAAATGATTTATGAGTTAGAGGCATCTTAAATTAATTTCAATATGCCTGAAATGAATTATTATTATGAAATAAATGATTTAAATAAAATGCATTAGCATGAAAAAATTTATTTTCGTAAAATGAATTTTCAGGTAAAAAGGTGATTTTAAGCATAAAATGATTTTATGAGTATTTTTAAAATATTTTTTAAATAAATGTTTAAGGGAAATTTTAATGAAAATAATAAAAAAAATATTTTTATTTTAATTACCCATAATCATCCCCTAAACTTATTAAAAGCCTAAATATCCAAAAGTCCACTACACTCAAACACTCCTAACCTCATTAAGGGTATTAGTGGAAATTGCACCCCAAACCCTAGTATTTAATGTAAAATTTGGCCAGCACCATATTTCCAGCAGCCACTACTCTATTATTCTTTATTTTGACAGAAAAATTCCCTCAAAACAATTCTCTCTACTGAAATTAAGAAAATACCTTTCAACTTTGCGATTTTTTAACCATAATCGTAAGTTTTTCTTCTCTTCCAATTCTTAAACTGATTTCTACGAATTAAATTATGAGAAAATTAATTTACTAATTTTTACATATTCAATTCAGTTTGGGTGAGTTTTTGAAAGAGAACTCTAATTTTCTACCGAAAACACAAATCTTTCTACGCGATTTCTCTAAAGGTAAATCCTATAACTCAAAATTAAATTGTTATGCATAAACCATACCAAGGGGGGAAATTTCTGCATCAATGAATTCTAAACTAATTTATGATGTGTTTTGATAAAAAATATTCGATTAAATCATATTTCTGCATATTACTGTAATGACCGAAAAATTTTCAGAAAACAAAGAAATTCAAGGTTTTAGTGCTAGAACTTAGATGTTGGAAAATTCCATGATTTCATGTACATATGGCTACCAATTTGTGTATGAAAAATAATGATTTAAATCATGTGTTTGCATATCACTGTAATGAACGAAAAGCGCGGAAAGCTTAAAAAACTCATGATTTTCTTTCTAAACACTAAATTTGGAATTTTCATGTATGAAAGACATCAATGGCCACTAATTTGTACATATTGATGTTTTAAACTAATATTTGTTGTGATTGAATGAAAAATAATGATTTAAACTGTATGCTTACATATTGCTATAATGACCAAAATGTACCGAAAACAAGAAAACTCATGATTTTGCATCCTAGAACCTAAAGTTGGAAATTTTCATACATATAAATGCATATATGGGCTGATTCCTACATTTTTATATTCTAAAATGATCTTTGTTTTGATCACACAAAAAATCTTGGTTCAAAACATACTTTTACATATTACTGTAAAAGACAGAAAAAGAAAGAAAATTCAGTTTTTCCTTTAATAAGAGCATTTGGCCTACCATGGGATTTTTATCCCAATGTCTATAATTTGTATGCAATGTATTTTGAGGATTATTGACATGTATGAATGGATGATAAATGATTATATTGCATGTTAATTGAAGGAATGACCCTAGACAAGACTAGAGGCAATTTGGTATACTTAAGGTGTCTTAACCTTAGGATGTGATTAATATGTGAATGTGATTGGATAATATGGAAATAGGTTTTATGATGAATCAATAATGAATTAATGGTCTTGAATTTATGAAGAGATTGATTCAAAGAATTGGTCATAAGAGATAAGCATGATGTTTGAAAGGTTATTTGTTAAGTTGACATCTATGGAAGTGTTAAGTGTACTAAGATGATTGTTAAAGTGAATTAATATTGAGGTAATGATATTGTGTTGACCTTAGAAATGTATTGACATGATTGTAAAGTATTTTCATATCGGCCTATAAAGGTTAAGTGTATGAGACTTTTAAAGTCAACGTTTATGTGCAAGTATGAGGTGCACTTATAAGTGCAACTTTAAGTATATATGAATGTTTTATGTGCATGGGGTAGTTATGGGATAGGATAGCATCATAATTAAATAGATACTAAGTATTGAATTAAATATTATATTAAAGCTTGAGGAGTTTTAAAGGTTCAAAAGGGCTACGTGTACTAGGAGCGAAGAAACCACAAGGTGAGTAAACACTATGTTCATTTTACAAGTGTGAGTAAACATTATGATATTGTTACAAGTACAGGCTATTATGAAATGTGTACCTTTGACATTCATGAAACCCAAGTTCTTTCTATTTTAAAATGAGACTCCATGATTTCTTCATTAAGCTTGGGTTGCCAAAGGACAATTGGTCCAAAAACCATTTTTGTTTATCCAATGATAATTCCCTTGTGATTATTGCCCTAACTTTATTCTTTCTGGAACTACACTATTCTTGTATCTTTTATTCAAAACAGTTAAATTGCTATTGCTATTATGATACATGTTATTGTTGCCTTAAATGTTATTATTATGTGTGATTACCATTAGCTCTAGCTATAGTAACCCTTTATGCAAAAATTCTCTTACCGATGCGAGTAATTATCAGTTATGTGATCCTCGTACCAATGCGGGTGATCATCAGCAATGTGTTTGAGTGATTATGGCAATAGCCTTCACTCTATGTGTTTGAGTGATTATGGCAATAGTCCTCACTCTATGTGTTCAAGTGATTATGGTAATAGCCGTCACTCTATGTGTTATGTGTTATAAGTGTGATTTCTATGAACCTTTCTAAATTGTAAACTATGAATCATAAACTATAAGTTATGAGCTGTGAGCCCTTTCTAAGGGATATATGTTATTGTATAAGCCCTACTGTTTACTCATTGAGATCATCCATCTCACTCATTTTTCCATGTGTGGTTCCAGGTGACCAAATGTGAGGAGGCAAGGTGATTGCTCAAGCATTCTACTTCGCTTGGGGATTCCTTGTCAAAGTTATAATAATTCCATATTATGTTGAGTCCTTAGATGCTTTGAGAGTTATTATGGGAACGTTATTTTGGAATATTATGTTGGTGGCTTTATTTGGAGTCTTATTATTATTTTCCTATGGATTGTATTAAAGTATATTTTAATTATGCTTCCGCAACTTAAGGTTTTCTAAAAAAAAAAAAAAAAAAAGGGCTTTATTTAAGTTAATGTATGAGGTTTTGGTATGATCCTAGACAATATTTGTATATGTATAAGTGGGTTCTATAGGCATGGGTGACCTTATGTCTCCCTATGTTCTAAGACTGTCATATCTCTGAAAATGGGATGTGACAACCACATTCATCTCTTGAGAGTGCACTAAAAAGAATTGCCATGGCTCTCTTATTTTTACAATTGGTTTTTCTTTGTGCCTCCACCCATTCCTCTCTAAGAATCAATTCTTCAACACTATCAACTATTTTTGATGGAGGTTTCCATTCTTTGATTATGCAATCCCATACATCAATGAGATCACTATCAAGATATACCTCTATTCTATACTTCCAATGCGCATAATCAGTACCATTGAAGTGTGGCTTCAGGTGATGCATCCTTTCATTGGCCATTTTGATCTTTTCTCACACAATTAAGTTTGAAGAATGAGACCAAAACTCTGATACCACTTGTTTGCCCTTATTTACTAAAAACGGGGGAGGGGGGGGTGGGGGTTGAATTGGTGGAAAATTAAAAATTTAGATAGAAAGGAGATAAGGAAAGAGAATGAACACAATTGATTTTATAGTGGTTCAGGTATTAATGAACCCTACGTCCACTTCGCAATCTCAATTGGGTATTCTACTACTAGTTGATACTTACAAGGAGTTTCAAGCCCACTCCAAACTTACAATGTGTTTCAATGGCTCACACATAACCCTTTCAAGTGTTTCCCTTAGGCTCACACTTAAACCTATACAAGAGTTTTCTAATAGCTCACTCTCAACCCAATCTTTTGTGTTTTCAAGGCTAACACTTAACCTAACTTGAGCAATCAATGCTCTTACAACAATCAAATGATAACAATAAAAGAATAAGATATGAGATTTGAAATTGCAATGATTTAGCTCTCAATAAATGTTATTCTACTTATTAGGATGTTTGAAGAAGGTATTTATATGATTTTCTTCTTCAAATTCCCATTAGAAATAGTATGAAATTAATGATTTCATGACAGCTTTAAGATCTTGCTTCAAATATGTGTTTTGACCAAAGTCGCGGTCGCTACCAATATTTCACGGTCGCGATCGAATTTTCATGGTTGTGACTACATTTTCACGGTTACGATCTCCAGTTTTCACAATGGCTAGTGACACGTCGCTTTTATTAGCTGGATTATTTATATATCCATTGCAACATTTGAATGTAATATGAAAGTCACGGTTGTGATGACTATTTCGCAATCGCGAATCAAATATCATGCCTAGAGTCATGATCACAAAGGAGGTCGCGATTGTCATAGCCCTACTTAAGGAGCTATGATGATCCTAGGACAGGGGAAGACATAAGGTCACCCACGCTCGTAGAATCCTTAGCTTACGTAAAATTACTTATCAAATACCCATATCTTATTCAATTAAATAATAACTTATAAAATTTAAGGAATAAGCCTATAAACTTCTTACATATTAAAAATAGTTCTTATAAACCAAAGTTAAAGGAAAACATTTGAAAATAACTTAACAAAATAAAAGTCCAAATAATCCTAAACTTAAAACTATAAAACATCAATTTCCAATCAATTCTCAAGCACTTTGCTTATTACCCTAGGAGCACTAAACTAAAGTTCACCATACAAATAGATGAAGAGGACTCTACTATCATCTAGGCAAAGCAACCACTCAAGTGGAGGAACAAGCTTGAGTTTAGTTACCTTGATCAATCTTGCCATCCTAAAATATAAAAACATATAAAAGGTGAGTAGAAGACTCAATGAGAATAGATGCACACATAGGGTAGGTAAGACAATAAACATAGGCTCAATAACATAGCTTGGCTATAAAAATGAGAAATAAATGATAGGGTAGCATAAACAACTTATAACTTATATCATCTTAAGAGTAGGGGCTATCATCTTCTCTGCTCAACTTATAGCATAAGACTGATCAGGTCCTATGGCTAGCAATATTGGACCCCTACTAGCCAAGGTCTGGATACTTTGCCGTATTCATGGGCATACCATGTGCATAAGTCCAATGTTCACCCCACATTGAGAAAGGATGTTTCTGCAGGCTTGAAAAATAAGCAATAACATTATACGTAGCAAGAGTTTAACTTACATTAGGACTCTTATGAAAGAGTCCTACTTAGCTTGAAAGACTTAGTTTAAGGTTCACAATGTCATTACAAGTCACAATATAACATAATAAGAGTTTTAGGTCCAAACAATTAACCTAAGAAAGAGTCTTACTTAAGGTGGGACTAGTGAGCAAACACAGCTTATGAAATCAAAATCAATCAATGGGCATGGAATCATTAAGGAAATCATTCAATGTCAAAGAAATCATTTCATATTTATGAATAAATAAGAGTGCATTACAACTCACCTCAGACTCCTCTACTCCTAATTAGTCGAGTTAAGTGGACCACAGGGCTTAAACCTCTTTAACCTCTATAGAATAAATCAAATAGTTTTTATTTAATTCATATATTCAATAACTTATCATATTTATGCATATTCTTGCTTAACTTAAGTGGTTGACTTGAACTAGGACTATGAATCTTTAGTCAAATAAGGTCAACCTTTAATATTTTTCCTTATTTGACTTTTAATCTTGAAGATTAATGTTTTAATGTTATTTTAATATGTTTATAATATGTCTTAATTCATCTTTGATCATAGTCAAACTTTTGAATTTGACTTCCTAAAGTCAACCCAACCCTAGTGGTACCCCTTAATGGAAGTCTTAATGTTTGATTTGTTCATACTAATTGACTCCATAAATTCTTAATTTATTCATTTAATTTTATAATTATATTATTAATTTGATGTTTATATTTAATTTAATTGGAATCCTAATTCTTGGGTCTGAGGTTCATCTCTCTAAAGGTTTTAACTCGTCCATCATTCGATTGCTTGTGTTATTGTTATCAATTTCAAATTTTATTGTTTAATTATTTAATTAAGTTATTTAATTACATAATTTTAATTCAAATTGAATTGGAAAGTCCCCAATTTTAAATTGTTCGTGGATGTTCAAGAATATTTTTCTGAAATTCCATTTTGAATTTCCCAACGATTTGAACTCATATTTTATTTTCAATAATTTCTATGTTCTATTGGCTCTAAACCTAACCAAATTTTACTTTAAAAATAAATTACAGAATTTGGGTATGAAATTCTCCTTTTGGCTGAATGGTACATGCACCAAATTTATTATTATTTTTTTTTAATTTAACATGTTCTTTACTAGCAATCAAAACTTTGTTTGCAATTAGCTTCATTTACATACCTAGGCATAATTCTTTTCTTAATTCAACAAATACACATTCCAATCTATTAACTAAAATAAACCAACACCACATTGCCATGATTTTATACATATTAATTGCTGTAAAAAAAATAAATTGAGAGAATAATTGTTCTCAGCTTAATTCACAAATACAATTTCAATCACTTCCACTAGCCTTGACCGCATCCTCTCAAGACTAAGCAAAAAGAATTTTTTTTAGAACAGCTACTACAATATTCAACTCATAAAAATTAAAAAGATTTAGTGTAGAGAAATTTTACCTTGCGAAAATCTTGATTTCTTGTTGTTAGTGAATGAATTTTTTCTAGAGAAAAAGGAAGAGAAGATTTTGTTTTTTTTTTTTTTTTTTTTTAGAGTTGAATGCCATGCCTAGAAATTGAAATGGAGGGATGCAGCTACTAGTTTGTTAAATACATTAGGGGTTTTTCTTTTTCTTTTTTTTTTTTATTTTAAAAATTAATACTACATTTTAAAACACCGATTTTTAGGTTTTAGTGCAATTTTTCTATGTTTCTGTTGAGAATTTGGAAAAATGTTTAACTGGACTTTGGTTCCAAATATTCTTAACTTTTATTTGGTATTTTTATTTTATAACTTTGATCAAATGACTAAAATACACCTGATCAGTGGCAGCTGTCAGGGTTATTTTTGGTATTTTTATGATAACTTTTATGGTTTTTATTCTTTTTTGTTCAAATGAAAACTATTGTATTTTATATAATATTTGGGACTTATTATTAATATTTTTTTTTATTTTAACTCAGATACCCCTGGTTTACTCTCTTAGGGTCAAAATGATCAAAATACCCCTATAGTCAAAATATCTCCTATTACTTTCCTAATTTAGTCCTTACATTATTAAACATCTCAAAACATATTTGGAATATAAAATAAGTCACATCATATCATACTTAATGCACATTAGGTCCTATAATTTCTATCTTTAGACAGGGTGTTACATTCTCCCCTCCTTATTAAAAATTCATCCTCAAATTTTAACGGAGACTTACCAGTAGATTAATCGAATAAGTGGGGATATTGTTGATGCATAACATTCTCACTTTCCCATGTGCATTCTTCTATGTCATAATTTTGCCATCTAACTTTCACCATTGCTATCTCTTTGTTCCTCAGCTTCCTTATTTTTCAGTCCACGATCTCCACCGGCATCTCCTCATAAGATAAATCACTATCTAGTACCATATCTTGATACTTTAGTTTGTGTGAAGGGCTTAACATATATTTTCTAGGCATCGAGATATGGAATACTAGATGGACCTGGTAATAGCTGATGACAGTGCTTGTCGATTAGAGACTTCACCTACTCGCTCTAGAATTTCAAAAGGCCCTACGTATCTCGATGATAGCTTGCCTTTCTTACCAAACCTCATAACCCCTTTTATAGGCAAACTTTTAAGAACACATGATCACTAACAACAAACTATAAATCTTTCCTCTTAGGGTCGGCATATCTCTTTTGTCGACTAAAGGCCATCTTAAGTCTCTCTCTGATAAGTGGCACATTTTCGGCCGTATCCCTTAATAAATTAGGCATATCCATGTGCTTATCTCCTACTTCATCCTAGCATATTGGTAATTAACATTTTTGGCCATATAATGCCTCATACGGTGCCATGCCAATTGATGAGTGATAACTATTATTGTAAGCAAACTCTATCAATGGTAAGTGCTTGTCCCAACTTCTGCCAAAGTCCATGACACACATCCTTAACATATCTTCGAGTGTTTGGATAGTCATTTTAGACTGTCCATCAGTCTAAGGATGAAATGTAGTATTGAAATCCAACCTCGTGCCCATTGCATCTTGTAACTGTTGCCAGAACCTCGATGTGAATTGAGGACCTTTATCCGATATTATGGATATAGGCACTCCATGCAGTCTTACAATTTCCTTACTATAATGTTGTGCATATTGTGCCACTATATAAGTGGTTTTACATCAAAGAAATGTGCAGACTTAGTGAGACGATCTTCTATCACCCATATAGAATCACAACCCTTCTAAGTTTTTAGCAAGCCAACTACAAAATCCATTGCAATTTAATCCCATTTCCATTCTGGCAATTGGATTTCTTGAAGTAAACTAGATGGCTTTTGATGTTTCACCTTAACTTGCTAGCAAGTTAAGGATGAAGCTATGTACTCAACTACATCTTTCTTAAGTCCTGGCCACCAATAAATCACCTTGATATCTTGATACATCTTGGTTGCTCCTGGGTGCATATTGTATGGTGCCAAATGAGCTTCACTCATTATCTTCTCTCTTAACCCATCTACATTTGGGACATAATACCTTCCTCTATGCTTAAGCAATCCATCTCGAATTACAAACTCCTGATTCTTACCCTTTTCCACTTGTTCTATAAGCTTTACTGAGTAAGGGTCCTTTCTTTGTGACTCTTTAATCTCATATATTAGTTTAGGCTTTGCCTGGAAGTATGCCATTAGACCACTTTTACCCGCATTCTCCAATCTCAGGCCTTGATCAAGAAGTTCCTTTAACTCCCTCACCAAAGGTCTCCTATTTGCTAATATATGAGCTAGACTCCCCATAGACTTATGGCTTAATGCATTAGCTACCACATTTGCTTTACCTGGATGGTTTAGAATTTGATAATCATAATCCTTAAGTAATTCAACCCATCTCCTCTATCTAAGATTCAAATCTCTTTACTTTAGGATATACTAGAGACTCTTATACTCTGTATAAATCTCACACTTCTCTCTATATAGATAGTGTCTCCAAATATTTAGGGCAAATATCATTACAGCCATCTCCAAATCATGGGTGGGATAATTCATCTCATGTTTCTTAAGTTGTCTTGACACATAGGCTATAACTTTACCATTTTGCATCAAAAAACATCCTAACCTAACTTTTAAGGCATCACAATACACCACAAAATTTCTAGCTCCTTTAGGCAATGCCAACACTAGGGCCTTGATAAGGCATTCCTTAAGCTTCTGGAAACTCTTCTCACATTCATCACTCCATTGGTGCTTCACTTGTTTCCTTGTCAACTTCGTCAATGGTGCTGCAATCCTTGAGAAATCCTTAACGAACCTCCTATAATAGTATGCCATACCTAAGAAACTCCTTATTTTTATGACAGTAGCAGGTCTTGGCCAATCAGCCACAACCTCTATCTTCTTAGGATCTACTTTAATTCCTTTTTGTCCTACTACATGCCCTAAGAAATTTATATGCTTTAGCCAAAACTCACACTTTGATAGTTTGGCATAAAGTCGATGTTCTCTTAATATTTGCAACACTTGCCTTAAATGCTCTTCATGCTCCTCTTTAGACTTGGAGTATATCAGGATATCATCAATGAACATTATTACAAACTTGTCAAGGAACGGCTTGAAAACTCTATTCATGATATCCATGAAAGTAGCTGGTGCATTTGTAAGGCCAAATGGTAACACTGTAAAATCATAATGGCTATACCACATCCTAAACACTATCTTGCATATATCTTCTCCCTTGATCCTCAATTGATGATACCCTAACCTCAAATCTATCTTTGAAAAGTGGTTAGCTCCTTATAGTTGATCGAATAAATTGTCAATTCAAGGTAGTGGATACTTGTTCTTAATAGTCACCTTGTTCAACTTGCGATAGTTAATACATAATCTCATCGACCCATCTTTCTTCTTAACGAACAACACCGGTGTGCCCCAAGTTGAACTGCTTGGCCTTATGAAGCCTTTACCCAATAGGTCTTGCAACTACACCTTCAATACCTTTAGCTCTGTTAGTGCCATTTAGTAGGGTGGAATAAAGATTGGTTACATGCCTAGCAACAATTCAATAGTGAACTCAATCTCTCTCTCTGGAGGCAATCTATGTAAATCTTCAGGAAACACATCTAGGTAGTCCTTTACTACAAGAATCTCATTAATTCCATTACCACCTTTCTTACTCGTATCTACTACATGTGCCAAATAGGCCTTACATCCCTTCCTTATCAACCTTCTTCCACCAATGGCCAATATTAAGTTTATAGGAATCATCTCCTTACTACCATAATGCATAAACTTATCTCCTTTTTCATTCGTGAACTCTACCTCCTTTCTCTTATAGTCTATCTTGGCGTTGTGCCTTGATAGCCAATCCATATCTAATATCATATCTATCTCTAATACCTCTAAGATTCGTAAGTCTATAGACAATGGCCTACCATCAATCTCAACCAAACAATTCCTATAGATTTTATTCACAATTATAGATTCTCCTAAAGGGGTAGATACTTCTAAGGGTTGATGTATGATTTCACAGTCAATTCCCAATTTCCTAGCAAAGTGCAGTGAAATAAAGGAGTGTGTGGCACTGGTATTAAACAAACACTTAGCATTCATAAACTGAATAGGAATGGTACTTGTCATTATGGTATTTGAATTGTGAGTAGCTTGCTGATCCAAGGCATAGACTCTACCCTTACCTCTCCTATCTCTCGCTAGTGCATTCTCTTGTGCCACTCCTTTTCCTCTCCCAACAGGTGGTTTGTTATCCATTTTGCCTCCTTGTATAGTCTGTTAAGAGGCAATTGGAGCAGTGTTTGTCCTATTCAACTGTGGGTAATTCTTGATAACACGTCCTATTTGCCCATAATGGATGCAAGCTCCAGTGGTCCTTCTACATGTGCCCAAATGGTGCTTCCCACATGACTTACATATAGGATATGAATTTGTCCTCTATCTAGCTGCTTTTGATGCCACAAAATCACTAATTGTAGGGCCCCTGCCTTGATTTCCTCTTTTGGACTATTGAGGAAAACTGGTTGCTGCTTGTTGTTCCTGGCCTCCTTTGGAGTAGTTGTTACCCTTGTAACTGCTACATTGACCCTTATTCTTATTCTTATTTCTATTATCCCTTTCAACTCTCTCAGCTCTTTCTGCCTTATGCCTAGCTTCCATTAGCTTATCCTTGTCAATTAGTTTGTTTATAATAGTGAAGCCTGTAGCAATGAGAGCATTATACAAGAGTGTAATTAACCCTCGCCTAAATTGTTCGATTCGGCTTATCTCCATTGGCACTATATGCTTGGCATATTTACTTAATCAATTAAATTCCTTAGCATACTCCACCACACTCCTGCCAAGGCATTGCTTAAGTTGTTCAAACTGCAAAACTCGATTTTGTCTCTGCCCCTTAGACAAATACTTATCCATAAGTTCTTGCTTAAATTTTGCCCACGTCATGGTGTTCTCACCTTCCATTCGAGATTCAACTTTCAGCTTATACCACAACCAAGCATCCTTCTTGAGCTATAATCCAACTAGCTCTATGGCCCTAGAGTCAGAACAGGGCAGCCTCTTAATCAGCTTGTCCACCTTATCCAAAAATTCTTGGGGATCTTCACCTTCCTCCCCATTGAAAGTGGGTGGTTTCAATCTCTTGAAATCCTAGATGCTGACCCCTTTATCACCTCTATCTCTTCATTGCCCTCCTTGACCAACTAGAGGTGGTGGTGATACTTTCATGGCCTTTGATTATTGTGGTTATTATGGCTAGGGTTGTTGAGCTCTTACTTCCTCTAGTGGGCAATGCAATTCTTGAATCTCTTACCTCATAGCTTGTACTTCCTTGCTAGAGGTTTGCTCGTTAACTTGAACCCTCTGTCTTACTTATGGGGGTCCTTGTGATCCTGTCTGAGCCACACTTTCAACATCTGGCTATGCCCTAGCAGCTCTTGTAGCAACTCTAATTCTATTCCGTGCAGTGTTAGCGGTAACACGTACGTTATTACGCTTTCTCTTGGGTGCCATCCATAGTTATCATAAACTATTTCAAATTCAATACATCATAATGTCTTAACTTATTCCGATGCTAACATACACATATGTTAAATCATGTTATTATTATATACATAGGCTTATCATTCACATATGTGCACTTATCATTATTGTCAATAGCATGCTTTTATTCTATAATTTCAATAAACCAATAAATCAATCCAATAAAGAAAAACTCCTAATGAAAGAATCAATAATAATAAATAAATCAACATCCTACTCTAGGCATGCCATATCATAGTCAACTCTTTCATTAAGTAAATAAAGACTAAATAATGTTATAACCAATAATTGAATTGCTCCTATGGTGTTCTAAGTGCATGTGGTCTAGCTCTAGCAGTGGGGTCTATAGTTCGCTAGGGTGAATAGTGTATAGGAGTGTATGCAAAAGTAGGGCAGAACACTCATCCTTGTCCGCATCCTTCACATCTCAAATTGCCATATGAAAGTTGCCTAGAGGCCTGTGAGACTCTTATATCAGGAGCAGGTTGTCTTGGGATGCGAGTAATCCCAATTCCAACATTCTCTAGATCTTGTCTCAGCTGCTCAATGTCTAATTAGACTCCCATGCTTTGATGCATTAACTCAAGATTATGTCTCTTGAGCATCTCCAGCTCCTCTCGCAGGGCAATCACTTCTCCTTTACATAACTCAAACTCTCTAGTCAATGCCTCACGTGGATCCTTAGGGTTAGGCTATACATCATCAGGTATCTCCTCCTCTAGGTCCTCCTCGGGTTCCTCCTCAAGATCCTCCTCAAGGTCCTCATCCTCCGAATCATCATCAATCACAATCACCAGTAGAGGTTTATCATGATCACGTCTCATCCTCTTGGGTCTAGGTCCTCGTGTAGGGGTTTATGAAACAAACACATATCACAAAAAAAAAAAAAAAAAAAACAGCAATACATGGATGACAGCCTAGACATGAGATTAATGCTGAATTTATCCTAATGAAAGACTTTCAAAAATGATAAGGAATCCCATTGCTCTGAAGTAATCTTAAAAACCCACGAAATCTTAAACCACCAGCTCTGATACCACCTTTGTCACAGCCGACTTAAGGAGCTATGACGATCCTAGGACAGGGGAAGACATAAGGTCACCCATACTCATAGAATCCTTAGCTTATGTAAAATTACTTATCAAATACCCATATCTTATTCAATTAAATAATAATTTATAAAATTTGTGGAATAGGCCTATAAACTTCTTATATCTTAAAAATAGTTCTTATAAACAAAAGTTAAAGGACAACATTTGAAAATAACTCAACAAAATAAAATTCCAAATAATCTCAAACTTAAAACCACAAACATCAATTTCCAATTGATTCTCAAGTACTTCACTTATTACCCTTAGAGCATTAAATTGAAGTTCACCATATAAATGGATGAAGAGGACTCTACTATCACCTAAGCAAAGCAACCACTTAAGTGGACGAACAAGCTTAAGTTTAGTTACCTTGATCAATCTTGCCATCTTGAAATATATAAACATATAAAAGGGTGAGTAGAAGACTCAATGAGAATAGATGCACACATAGGTTAGGTAAGATAATAAACATAAGCTCAATAACATAGCTTGGTCGTAAAAATGAAAAATGAATGATAAAGTAGCAGAAACAACTTATAACTTATATCAACTTAAGAGTAGGGGGCTATCACCTTCTCTACTCAACTTATAACATAAGACTGATCAGGTCCTATGGCTAGCAATATTGGACCCCTACTAGCTGAGGTCTGGATACTTTGCCCTGTCCATGGGCATACCATGTGCACAAGTCCAGTGTTCACCCCACATTAAGAAAAGGTGCTTCTGCAGGCTTGGAAAATAAGCAATAACATTATACATAGCAAGATTTTAACTTATATTAGGACTCTTATAAAAGAGTCCTACTTAGCTTCAAAGACTTGGTTTAAGGTTCACAATGTCATTACAAGTCACAATATAACATAACAAGAGTTTTAGGTCTAAACAATCAACTTAAGAAAGAGTCCTACTTAAGGTGGGACTCTTGAGCAAACATAACTTATGAAATCAAAATCAATCAATGGGCATGGAATCATGAAGGAAATCATTCAATCTCAAAGAAATCATTTCATATTTGCGAAGATATAAGAGTGTGCATTACAACTCACCTTAGACCCCTCTGCTCCTAATTAGCCAAACTAAGTGGACCATAGGGCTTGAACCTCTTTAACCTCTACAGAATAAATCAAATAGTTCTTATTTAATTCATATTTTCAATAACTTATCATATTTATGCATATTATTGCCTAACTTAAGTGGTTGACTTGAACTAGGATTATGAATCTTTGGTCAAACAAGGTCAACCTTTAATATTTTTCCTTATTTGACTTTTAATCTTGATGATTAATGTTTTAATATTATTTTAATATGTTTATAATATGTCTCAATTCATATTTGGTCATAATCAAATTTTTGACTTTGACTTCCTAAAGTCAACCCCACCCTAGTGATACTCCCTAATGGAAGTCTTAATATTTGACTTGTTCATACTAATTGACTCCATAAATTCTTAATTTATTCATTTAATTTTATAATTATATCATTAATTTGATATTTATATTTAATTTAAATGGAATCCTAACTCTTGGATCTAAGGTTCATCCCTCTAAAGGTTTCAACTTGTCCATCCTTTGATTGCTTATGTTCTTGTTATTAATTTCAAATTTTATTATTTAATTATTTAATTAAGTTATTTAATTACATAATTTTAATTAAAACTAAACTTACTTAACTTTAATTGGAAACTCCCCAATTTTAAATTGATTATGGATGTTGAAGAACATTTTTTTGAAATTCTATTTTGGATTTCTCGACGATTCGAACTCATATTTTATTTTCAAAAATTTCTATGTTCTATTGGCTCTAAACCTAACCAAATTTTACTTTAAAATTAAATTATAGAACTTGGGTATGAAATTCTCCTTTTGGCTAAATGGTACATGCACAAAATTTATTATTATTATTTTTTTAATTTAACATGTTCTTTACTAGCAATCAAAACTTTGTTTGCAATTAATTTCGTTTACATACCTAGGCATAATTCTTTTCTTAACTCAACAAATACACATTTCAATCTATTAGCTAAGTCAAACCAACACCACATTGCCATGATTCTATACATGTTAATTGCTGTAAAAAAAAAATTAAATTGAGAGAATAATTGTTCTCACCTTAATTCAAAAATACAATTTCAATCCCTTCCACTAGCCTTGACCGAATCCTCCCAAGGCTAAACAAAAAGAATTTTTTTTTTTTTAGAACAGCTACTGCAATAGTCAACTCATAAAAATTAAAAAGATTTAGTGTAGAGAAATTTTACTTTGCGAAAATCTTAATTCCTTGTTGTTAGTGATTGAATTTTTTTGAGAGAAAAAGGAAGGGAAGATTTTGTTTTTGTTTTTTTTTTTTTTTTTTTTTTTTTTTTTGAGAGGTGAATGCCATGCCCAGAAATTGAAACGGAGGGGGCCAGCTGCTGGTCAGTTAGATACTTTAGGGTTTTTCTTTTTTATTTAAAAATTAACACTGTATTTTAAAACACCGATTTTTAGGTTTTAGTGCGATTTTCTATGTTTCTGTTGAGAATTTTGAAAAATGTTCAAATGGACTTTGGTTTCAAATATTCTTAACTATCATTTGGTGTGTTTATTTTATAACTTTGGTCAAATAATCAAAATACTCCTTATCAGTGACAGCTATTAGAGTTATTTTTGGTATTTTCATAATAATTTTTCTGTTTATTATTGTTTTTTGTTCAAACAAAAAGTATCATATTTTATGTAAAATTTGGGACTTATTTTTAGTATTTTATTGATTTTAACTCAAATACCCCTAGTCTACTCTCTGAGGATCAAAATGACCAAAATACCCCTACAATCAAAATATCTCCTATCACTTTCCTAACTTAGTCCTTATATTATTAAACATCTCAAAACATATTTTGAATATAAAATAAGTCACATCATATCTTACTTAATGCACATTAGGTCCTATAATTGCTATCTTTAGGCAGGGTGTTACAACGATTCGCTCTATATGAATTTTGAATAATTTGCCTTATGAAGATCTTAGTTGCGACAACTTGGTCGCGGTCGTGATTTAGTGGTCACAGTCGCAATTCTTATATAATGGTAATGACTCAGAAGTTAAGCAACATGCTTAGGGAGATTTTGAGTTTCTTTGAAATCTAATCTATCAAACATGTACTAATATGCAAAATAGACACTTAAACACATATTAGATAGCTTTGAATTTGATTGACAAGATCAAAATAGAGATTGACTAAGTTTTAAAGTAACTTAGATCAACAGAGTGATTATGTGATTCTCCTAGAATCCATAAGGACTAGAGGGAACTGATGTGGGCAAATTATTATACCCTAGCCCTTATGACTAAATATAGGATGAGCAAGGGGTCGAACATTGGGAAAAATGATGAATTTATTATTAACCGAACAAATAATAAGATGAATAGGCAAAGAATAATTGGAGTTTGAGTAACAAACTAACTACTAATTTAACTACAACTCACTAAATTCTAAATAATTGTAACAAACTAACTACTAATTTAACTACAAATCACTAAATTCTAAATAATTCAAAGTTATTAAATAATTTCTAGAAAGAGAACAAGTTAGAATTACAAATTAAATTTAAATCAATGAACTTCTAACATGCATATAAAATAAGATTATGAATGAGTTGATTGGAGAATTAACCTGAAATCTTTAAAAGCTTATCTCTAAGTCAATTAAAGGTATTTTTGGATAGACTTACACACACTCTCATGTTAATGTAAATGTAAACAAAAACCATGAAGTTCAATGTTAATTCTTTTTACCCCTTTAGAAGTAGATTCTAATTAATCTTTTAACTTAAGTGACATCAATTACTTTTCCATTGACAATTCCAATTCTCATTGCAAATTCTTAACTATCATATTACATATGGTGATCAAGCATATATAACAACTATTAAGAACTTAATTGAAGCCAAATCAATCATTCAATAACAAAATATCAAAATGAAGTTTATAGACTAAATTTGCCTTGCAATTCTAACCACAAGTACTTTAGCCTTAATGCATTGTTAGATATTTTATAAAAAGAAAATTAAACATTCAATCATCAAAGAAATAAAATAGATTAAGTAAAGAAAAAGTTATAGAAATCTTTTACTAGCCCTTCTCAAGATTAGAAGCCTTGATACAAGAATAGTTTCCCAAAGTGTTGTACTTAAAAGTGCTAAACTTTGTAAGATCTCTCTTTTTCTTCTTAATACAATACTCTCTATTTGTATTCTGATTTTCTAGATGTCTTTTATAGAAGAAACTTCAACTATTTAAAGACCTTGAATAGTTAAAAGTTATAACATTTCATAAAGGAATGCAATACTTCATGAAAGGTCACCTAATAACTGCTTCAGAAACTTCAAGGACATTTTAGACAATTCAAATGGCAAAATCAGACTTCGAGGTCTTCATGAAAGTTTAGGCCTTTTTATCAGCTTTCCATAGCCTTTGAATCTTTTTAATCCAAGTTATGTAGAGGAAGTTATGACTGAAACATTATAGACTGTTCGTGAAGAAATGCAACACTTTGTGAGAAGTCACCTAATAACTGCTTCAAAAATTTCAAGGGCATTTTGGTCAACTCAGATGGCAAAATTAGACTTTGAGGTCTTCATGAAAGTTGTAGGCCTTTTTATTAACTTTCCATAGCCTCTTGAATCATTTCAATCTGAGTTGTGTAGAGGAAGTTATGACTAAAACATTGTAGACTATTTGTGAAGAATCCTATCTTTTGGTGTGTGCCGACTCGGCACCAACTCATCCTCCACTCAACAACTCGGCACAGCAGCCATTGGTGCCGAGTCAGCACACTTGGTGATGACTCGACACCAGTGAATTCCAAAATTTGATGTCTTTTTATATTTGACTCTTCTAGGAACCTCTAATACCTCCCATAACCTACTAAAACTTATAAAATACTCTTAAAACCATTAGGTTAAAGAGAAATCTTGAGAAAATATGAGTAGAATAAATATTAAGAGAATAAAACACCAAATGTTTTATAATATACTAAACATATACCTAAAAAGCAACTAAAATGCACTTGAAATAATACTAAATCCATACCATTTTACATCACATCAGGAACACTCTCCTCAATTTATGTATGATTTACTTTATTTGCTCTATAATTTTTCCATGCATCTATATTATGTCATGTTCATGTATTTTACTTATAATTATTATCTTATAAATGCCATCCATGAAATTAATTTTTAAAGTCAAATTAAACTTAAGAGCCAAATTAAGATTATTCAAAATTAAAAACCTAGTCCCCGAGCTCAGCTTAGTTCAAAGCTAATGATTTTATCCTTGGGTAAATTAATTAATTAAAATTAATGAATTAGAGTCATAAATTGGTTTTTCCTTAATTTTCCCATTTTAAAAATAAATTAGGGTAGTGACTCCTAAAATCATTTTCAAGATCAACTAATCCAAACTCGAAGTTTCCATTGTGAGTCTAAACTTGAATGAGCATTCCGATTCCGCCTAGTGGATCTGGTCAGTACTCGGGTGAGGCCTTACACATGCATACATAAATATGCATCATCTATGCACCAACATCTATGCAACCATCTGCAATAATGTACCATCATACATATATAGTGCTAATGGCCTCTTCTCCTTCCTATTTACCAAATGTCATATGCCAAGCGATATTAAGAAAAAACTAGAGAAGGTCACCCCTATCCAACTAATGGAAAATGCTATGAGCTGACTCACTATAGGTCGAGGCTCTCCTTTTACCAAAATAATTTCAAAATCTTTTGAGCTGACTCGTCATAGGAGTCACATCCCAACTTCTGAGATATGACGGTCCTAGAACATGAGGAGACATAAGGTCACCACGCCTATAAAACCCTCTCATACACAGTTAAACACTGCCTAGGATCATACAAAAATCTCATGTATTAATTTGAATGGCCAATAATAAAGGAAATTTTTAACTAGCGAAAGAATAGTTTAAAAATACTTTGAGTACAATCCATAAGAAAAAGAATAATTAAGACTCTAAATTAATCATCAATGAATAATGTTCCAAAAAAAAAAAAAACTCCTAGAGCATCTAAGAGTGACTCTACATATCATAGTATGTAAATAGACTTGGACAAGGAAATATGCCAAGCAAAGTAGATTGCTTGAGCTATCACCTTGCCTCCTCATAATGCTCACGTGGAAACACACAAGAAAAGAGGTGAGATAGATGATCTCAATGAGTAAACAATACAGCTTGTACAATAACACATATCCCTTTAGAAGGGTTCATAGTTCATAGTTTGTGATTTAGTAAGTTTCACAAAAATCAAACTTGTAACTTGTAAGGTGATGGCTTTTGCCTTATTAACTTGATCACATAAGGGAGAGGTGGCATCATGCCAAATTCCAACTCCCAACTTATAAAGAAGTGTAAAGCTAATAGGCCCTATGGCTAGAACTACCCCTTCTAGCTAAGGTGGATATACTACCCCTACCCATCGAGTTAAGACAGTGTGCACAGGTTATGATGATTTCCCGCATCAGTGTGAAAATTTTTGCATATAAGGGTTCATAAGTACCATAGCCAAAGCTAATGGCAAACACTTGTAACAATAGTATTAAAGAATGCAATCATATATATAACAACAACAATAGAAGTTTAGCTTATTGAACAAAGGATAAACAATAGTGTGATTCTAGAAAGAATGTAAGGTAAAGCAACAATCATATAGGCTCTTTTCTTATCATTGAATGGTCAATAATAGTTTCGGACCAATTATCCTTTAGCAACCCAAGTTTAATAAAGAAACCATATAATTATAATTTATGATAGAAAGAAACTCAGGTTTCAAGAATCTTAAAGGTTCACATATCATGATAACTTGTATTTGTAACATGAACATAATGTTTACTCACCTTATGGTTCCTTAGCTCCTAATGCTCGTAACCCTTACACTTCTAACAATTCCCAAGCTCTGACATAACATTGCAATTCAATACTTAATATTGGCTTAATATCACACTATGCTATCCCATAACTATCCTATGCACATATATCACATATACTTGGAGTTGCATTATGAAGTGCACTCATCACTTGTATATAACATATTGACTTGTAAGTCCTGCATACTTTTCCTTCTTAGGCTCACATTAATTTATATAATAGTTCATATCAAGACTTTTATAAAGCCAAACACAATGAATCATAATGTTAATATCAATTTAATTTAACTTTCAACTTGGCACACTTAATACTTTCCATACATATCAACTTAACAAGCAAACCTTAAAAGAGTCATACTTGTCTCCTTTGGGCTGAATTATACAATCAATCCCATAAGCAAATTAAGATCATTAATTCATAATTAACACATCATAAAAATCAATTCACATGCCACTTAACCATATACATATATTAGCCAAACATGTCAATTAGAGCTTTTTTGGAAACCCTAGGTATAGGCCGAACCACTCTAGAAATTTTCTATAGTTACTCCTTCAATCATTATACAATTAAATCATGTGCTATTCACATACACATATCAACAATCATTAAAATGAATCTTACAAAAATTATAGCCCTTGGGATCAAAATCCCAACCTTGGTCAAACCACCATGACCATGGGAAACCATAGGTTTTTCTTATTTTTCATACTTTTTGATCATTATATCAATATGTAAATGCATGATTTAAACCAATATTTTTTATTTAAACATAACTAAAATCAGTTTAGGATGGTAAAACACACAAATCGTACCCCCTCCCCCCCCAATGCACATATGAATGAAAATTTAAACGTTTAAGTTTTAGGGTTCACCTTTAATAGATTTGAGAAGAAAGAGATATGTTCACAATTGGAAATCGGTTTCTTCCTCCAAAAACAAGCCTAGGTTGAATATAATAAAGAGAAAACTATAAAATATATAGCCCCATATGGATTAATCATTATTAGTTTCATAAAACTCAAAAAGTAACTTGAAAGAAAAGGGAAACTTATAAAGAAGATCACAAAATCACAAAGTTTGGAGGCACCTTGTGATTTTCGGCCAAGAGAGAACTTTTGAAAGAAAAATTCTATAAAATCTAATGAGAAACATAATGGAAGCTGCTAATTACAATGGGAGGCCAAATAGTAGCTTAGGTATTAAGGTTTTGGGTGCAAAATTACAAGATTACCATTAATGAGCTAAGTTAGGAGTGCTTAGGTGTCTTGAGCTTTTGTTAAATTGGATCTTTAGTCCAATTTATAGGCTGATTGAAATGTATTAAAAATAAAATATTTTTCTTCTTATCTTCATTAAAATTCCCTTAAAAATATCTAATTTAAAATATTCTAGAAATGCTCATAAAATTATTTTATGCTTAAAAATCACTTTGTGCATGAAAATTCACTTTATATGCATTAAATTAATTAATGCATATGCACTTCACATAAATCATCTATTCGATGTTCATAATTCATATTATGTATATTAAAACTAGTCTAGCATGCCACTTGCTCATAAATCACATGGCACATTAAATTTTATGAAAACACATACTTTGTCATAATAGTTCTAAAATCAAGCAATTTGTCACGAAAATCCTAGCAAGGGTATGGGTTGTTATATTCTCCCCCCTTAAAAGAAAATTATCCTTGAATTTAGATACTTACTCATACATTCTCGAAAAGCTGGGGATGCTTTGCTGCATCCTTTCATTAGTTTCCTAAGTACACTTATCCATTCCATGATTACGCCAATGGACCTTGATCATAAGTATCTCCTTTTTTCTTAATCTTTTCACTTGTCAATCAACTATGGCTATTAGTATCTCTTCATAAGATAGTTTTTTGTCTATTTTAATATTTGGCTGTGGCAGATCTTGGGATGAATTTGACAAGTACTTCCTCAATATAGAGAAGTGAAATACCGGGTGTACATATGCTAGAGTTTGGGATAGGGAAAGTTTATAAGACACTTCCCTAACCTTATCCAAGATCTCGAAAGGACAATGAAATGAGATGATAGCTTTCCTTTCCTACCGAATATCATGATCTCCCCTAGTGCAATGGATGTCCTTTCTCTTAGGATCTGCATAGCTCTTTTGTCAACTGAAGGCCATTTTCAGCCGATCTTGTGTCAATGGTACCTTCATGATAGTCTATTTGAGCAATTCTAGCATCTCCTCGTATTTGTCTCTAAGCTCAACCCAACAGATTAGAGAACAACATTTCCTTCTAGATAAGGCTTTATATGGTGCCATACTAATGGATGAATGGTAGTTGTTGTTATAGGCAAACTCGATCAAAGGTAGGTACTTATCCTAGCTACCACTAAAATCCAGGATACACATTCTTAACATTTCTTCTAATGTCTGAATTGTCCTTTTGAACTGCCCATCCATCTAAGGATGAAATATAGTACTAAAGTCCAATTGTGCTCTTAATGCTTCTTACAACTTTTGCCATAACCTGGAGGTAAACTGAGTACCTCAGTTCGAGATGATGAACATTGGTATTCCATGTAATCTCATGATCTCATCTATGTACAATTGCATATATTAGGCTATAGACGTGGTTTTAATTTCCAGGAAATGGGCAGACTTTGTTAGTCGGTCTACTATGACCCATACTTAGTCATATCCTTTGGAGGTCCTAGGTAAACCAACCACGAAATCCATCATGATATGCTTCCACTTCCACTTAGGTAACTTAATCTCCTATAGCAATCCAGGGGGTCATTGATGTTTATGCATGACTTGTTGGCAAGTTAGGCAAGATGTCATAAACTTAGCCACATCCTTCGTCAGTCCAAGCCACCAATAATTTGCTCTTACATCATGATACATCTTGGTAGCTCCTAAATGAGCATAGTAAGGTGCCTGATGTCCTTCTCTCATCAACTACTTCAAACTCCCTCATCCTTTAACTTAACCTAATATGAATCCTTATCTTGTGAAGTCTTTATCTCCTCCAATAACTTTGACTTCACTTGAAAATATATTAATAGAGCTTGCAATTCTCTAATATCAAGCCTTATGCCTTAGCTAAATAGTCCTCTTAACTCTTTTATAATAGGTCTCTTATGCATGGCCATATGGGCTAGGCTTCCTAATATGATGCAAATTGGTATAACTAAACTAATGAAATAATAATTTGTTTTGTGTGTGCATGCATTCATTTCATTATAAATTGGTGCATTTAACTTTGTTGTTAAGTTTTGAAATGTTTCTTAGCAAATATCAAGTTTAAAGGGTGTAATGCTTGAAGAAGGAGGCTTTTTACGAGGCTAAGACAAAGAGACAGAGTGTGTCGACTCATGACTCACTGTGCTGACTTGTGATAGTAGCCTAGTGTGCTGATTCATGTCCACCTGTGCCAAGTAGTTACAGTACTTTCATGACATCTCTTCACAAACACTCCTTTTTGTAAAAGGCATCACTTAGGACACCTTAAGACTTATAAATACATGTGTTTGGCCTCACTTTAGGGAATGTTAAGTTAGTATTTGATAACTTTTAAATAAAAATACTTAGTGTAAATTCAAGTGATATAATTAGTCTAAGATTGAAGAAATTTTCAAGAGGTTCAAGGAAGCATTCAAAGGCTACTTTCTACAAAGTAATTTTTTGAAGGAGTGAAGAAAACATCATCAAGTTTCCTTTCCCTTGTCTTTTTAACTTGTTCCTTTGATCTTCTACTTGTCTTCTTGTCACTACTTTGTCATTAACATTATGGAATTACACTAAGTTTAAGTTATTTGAATTGCAATGAAGTTTTGATTTTAACTACTTTATTTTCTATATGCATTGAAAGATTTAATTTCAATTCAGTACTTAATTATGTTGTGTATGCTTGATCACCATATATAACTTGTTAATCAATTTAGTCACAATGAGAGTTGGGATAACTTGGTGGAAAAGCAATTTAAGTTACTTAAGGGTTAGGATAGTACTTGGAGATAAGCAATCCACTCTAAGGGGATAAAAGGAAATGACATGAAATTTATGGTTTTGTTCTATCTCTATAATGACATGAGAATGCTTATAAACTCTAGATCAAAATACTTTTAATTGACAATGAGAATTGCTTTTAAAAACTTTAGGTCATGTTCTCAATCTTTGCATGCATATAACTCTTATAACTAAAATCAATCCTGATTTGTAATTCTAATAACTAACATTCGTTATTCATAAATTAGGATAATAATAATAGAATTTAGTTTAGATATAAATCCTTTTTTAATATTGTGTGCCTATCCATCTTAGTATCTATTTGGTTAATATAAGATTCCTTAAATTCCCTGAGTTCGACACCTTACTCACTCTATACTTAGTCTTAGAGACTAGGGTATTAAATTTGATCCACATCAAATTTTGGCACCATTGCCGGGGAATTTGATTTGAATTTTTATTAATTTAGAATAGTGAAAAGTTCTTTTAGGCTTTTGTTTTCTGATTTTGATTTCATTTCTGCTTTGTTTCTTTTTTTAGTTAAATATGAGACGTATTGGAAGTTCTAATGATCTTCTACCAATTGATCCTGAAATTGAATGAACTTTGTGTGCTTTACGTAGGAATAAAAGACAAAGAGAAGAAGATTAATGTAACCTTGGTGAAATGGCTGGAGAAAGATGAACGTTAGGCGATTTTGCTATGCCTAACATCACAAGCAGTTTAGGAGGGATTGTGGCTCCTTCCATTGCAAACAACAACTTTGAAATCAAGCCGAGCATCATTCAAATGGTGCAAAACAATCAATTTGGTTGTTTACAATGGAAGGATCCATATGCTCACATCTTACATTCTTGAATGTATGTGCAACTTTCAAAATTAATGAAGTATTGGATGACACAGTCCGATTAAGGCTTTTCCCATTCTCAGTTAAGAAGAAGGCTTAGTTATGGTTAGCTAGGCTACCAAGTGAATCAATCACCTCTTTGGATCAATTGAAGCAGGCATTCCTTCAAAAGTACTTCCCACCACACAAGACAGCAAAATTCTGCAATGAGATCACCACTTTCAAGTAGAATGCAAATGAGACAATCTACACATCTTAGGAGAAGTTTAAGGAACTTTAAAGGCAATGCCCACATCATGGATTGCTTGAATGGATGATTCCTCAAATTTTCTATAATGGGTTAACAAATGAAAATAGGAACATTGTCAATGCGGCATCTGGTGGAAAATTGATGGATAAGACAGCAAGAGAGGCTATCACTTTACTTGAAGAACCTGCATCCTAAGGATATATGGAGATGAGACAACCATGGCAAAAGCAAGGGGTATTTTGGAACTCAACACCATTAACCTGCTAACAGCAAAGGTAGATGCACTCACTAAAATGATAAGTAAAACTCAAATTAATTCTATTGAAAATACTAATGTTGTTTATGAATTATGCGAAGGCCCCCACTCTTATTCCCAATGTAGTCCTGGTTCCAATGAGGAAGTAAATTATATGCAAGGGGGATATAACCAAAGAATGGGTATGAACTCAAACACTTACAACCCTCAATGGAAGAACCACCCTCATTTTTCATGGTCTAACCCATCCTCCCAATTGAACCCAACTACGAACCAAAATTTCAAACCACACAACCCATCAGGATTTCCTATGAAGCAATCTTATATCCATAACCCACCCAAATCTAACCTTGGAACCCTTATGGAGTAATTTATTGGAACACAAATTTTCCATCAATAAACAAAGTGAGGAGCAATTTAAGCAAATTAATTCCAAAATTGATCAACTTACTACTCACAACCAAATTTTAGAAACCCAAATTGCCCAATAAGCCTCTTTCTCTAAATCGAAACTAGTAGGCAAGCTACCTAGTCAACTAGAATTTATACAAAGAGAAACTTGCCAAACAATTACCCTTAGAAGTGGAAAAATGGTTGAAAACACTGCTAATAAGGGTAATGATATCATAATAGATGATGAAGAAGAAATGTTAGAGGTTGACAAAGGAGAGGGAGTTAATGATAACTTGGGTAGTAGTAAAAAGGAAAATGTTATACCACCTAAAGTTAATGAACCTAAGCTAGACCTTAAAACCTTACCTTTTCCTCAAAGGTTCATAAGGAGGAACCTAGATAAACAATTTGGCAAATTCCTTAAGTATCTTAAAGATATTACCATTACCATTCCATTTGTGGATGCTATAAAGGATATGCCGGTATGGGAAAATTTTTTAAAGGATATGGTAACTTATAAAAGTAAATTAGAAGACTATGGTTTAGTTTCTTTGGTTGAAAAATCTAAAGCCATGTATTCTAATTCCCCACCTAAGCAAAAAGATCTGGGATGCTTCACCGTCCCTTGATGATTAGAGGTAAGTATTTTGATAAGGCTCTTTGTGATATTGATGCTAGTATTAGTTTAATGCCTTATCCTATCTATTTGAGACTTGATTTGGGCGAACTTAAGCCCACTAACATGTGCCTTTTAATGGCAAACAAAACTATTACTTATCCACTTGGCATTCTTGAGAATGTGCCAACGAAAGTGGGTAAATTTATTGTTCTTACTGATTTTGTTGTACTGGATATAAAGGAAGATCTTGAGATCCCAATCTTGCTCGAAAGACCATTCTTAGTAACGATAGGTGCTATTATTGAGATGAAGAAAGGTAAGATTACTTTTGAGGTAAATAACAAATTTATGGAATTTGATGTTCTCAAGATGATGAAATCTTCACCTATGAAAGAATTAGTAGGATTGACTCTATATACTTGATTGATGAATGTACAAATGAGGTCAAATATGAATGCATGAGTCAAGACCCTATTCCCCTTTACCAAGTGCAAGAAGAAGAGGTAAATCTTGTAGAGACTACTTCACATCATCACTCCTTCTGACCTTCTATATTTGAACCTATAGAGAGAAATGATGACCCAAACCCTTCTTCAAATGAAGAAGTAAGTTTTGAACTCAAGCCTTTGCCATCAAATTTAAAATATGCATTCCTTGATTCTAAGTCAAAATTTCCTTTTATTGTGAATTCATCTTTGTCTTTAGAGAATGTTAATCTCTTATGTAAAATGTTGCTTAGACATAAGGATGCCATTGGTTATTCTTCGAGTGACCTAAAGGGTATTGGCCCAAATATTTGCATGCATAAGATAAATTTAGAAGACAATGCTAAGCCTTCCATTGAAGGTCAAAGGAGACTAAATCCAACCCTTAAGGAAGTGGTCAGAAAAGAAGTCACTAAATTGCTTGATAATGGAATTATATACTCCATTAGTGATAGTAAATGGGTAAGTCCTATTCAAGTTGTCCCTAAAAAGGGCAGCTTGACCATTATTAAAAATAAATCAAGTGATTTAATACCCACTAGAACTGTCACAAGATGGCACATGTGCATTGACTATAGGAGGTTGAACAAAGCAACCAAGAAAGACCATTTCCCATTACCATTTATTGACCAAGTTTTGGAAAAATTAGCAAATTTTTCTTATTTTTGCTATCTAGGTGGTCTTAGTGGTTTTTATCAAATCCCAATATATCCTGAAGACCAAGCAAAAACTACTTTCACATGCCCTTATGGTACATTTGCATTTAGAGGTATGCCATTTGGTTTGTGCAATGCACCTGCAACATTCCAAAGGTGTATGTTTTCTATTTTTAGTGATTTGATAGACCATTGTGTTAAGGTTTTTATGGATGATTTTAGTGTATATGGAACTAAATTTGAAAATTGTCTAGCAAATCTCTCAAAAGTTCTTAACAGATGTAAAGAGCATGGACTAGTACTCAATTGGGAGACCATTTTATGGCACAAGAAGGAATAGTATTGGGGCATATGGTATCGAGGAGAGGCATTGAAGTTGATAGAGCAAAAGTAGAGGTGATCACAAATCTACCACCATCAAAGTGTGTCAAGGATATAAGAAGTTTTTTGGGACATGCTGGCTTCTACAGAAGGTTTATTAAGGACTTTTCCAAGATCACCAAGCCATTATGTAAATTGCTTGCAAAGGAGGCCACTTTTGAGTTTGATGATGCTTGTAATAAAGCATTTGAAACATTAAAAAGGACTCTTACATCAGCACCAATTTTACAACCACCTAATTGGGAGCACCTTTTGAAATAATGTGTGATGCAAGTCACTTCGCAGTTGGGGTGGTTCTTGGGCAAAGGAAAGAAGGTAAGCCTTATGTGATCTACTATGCAAGTAAGTTACTTGATGATGCTCAAATCAACTACATCACCACAGAGAAAGAACTACTTGCTATTGTTTATGCATTTGACAAATTTAGAACATATTTAATGGGATAAAATTAATTGTCTATTCTGACCATGCTACCCTAAAATATCTCTTAAGTAAAAAGCATGCAAAACCAAGGCTCTTACAGTGGTTTCTAATGCTCCAAGAATTTGATTGGGAAGTAAGGGATAAGAAAGGAAGTGAAAACCTTATAGCAGACCATCTATCTAGGCTTGATCAAGAAGGATTGAAGAAACACGATAATGGGGTACCAATAAATGAAACTTTCCATGGTGAGCATTTGTTTAGTGTTGTATCAAAAGAGCTTCCATGGTTTGCTGATATAGCTAACTTTTAGTAAGTGGCATTCTTCCCTATGGTATGGATTATAGACAAAGGAAGAAATTCTTGCATGACAGTAAATTCTAGTATTGGGAAGAACCTTTGCTTTATAAAAGATGTGCAGATGGGCTAATAAGAAGATGTATTCCTTAAGATGAAATCCAAGACGTATTGAGGCATTGTCATTCATTGAATATGGGCGGACACTATAGGAGGTCAAAAATAGCCTCCAAGGTACTTCAATGTGGTTTTTGGTGACCTATACTATTTAAGGATGCTAAAGACTTCATTCTTACATGTGATAAATGCCAACAGATGGGCAACATCTCTAGAAGGAATGAGATGCCTCTAAATGGTATTCTTGAAGTGGAACTCTTTGATGTTTGGGGTATGGACTTTATGGGTCCTTTCCTTAGTTCTCTTGGCTACAAGTATATTTTGGTAATGGGGGATTATGTATCCAAATGGGTTGAGACAGTACCTACCATCACCAATGATGCCCAAGTGGTTAAGAAAATGCTTAAAAAGGTAATCTTTCCAAGGTTTGGTATTCCAAGGGCATTAAGGCATTAATTATGATAGGGGTTCCCATTTTTGCAATCAAGTTATAGAAAGTCTCCTAAAGAAGTATGGAGTTACCCAAAAAGTCGCTACTCCATACCACCCACAAATAAGTGGGCAAGTCGAGGTAAGCAATCGAAAGATCAAATGGATTTTGGAAAAGACGATTTCTTCTTCTAGGAAAGATTGGGCATTGAAGTTGGATGATGCCCTATGGGCATATAGGATAGCCTTTAAGACCCCGATCGGCCTTACACCATATCAGTTAATTTATGGTAAGTCTTGCCACTTGCCCGTAGAACTTGAACATAAGGCCTATTGGGCAACAATGGCATTGAATTTTGACATGAAGAAGGTAGGAAAGAAAAGGCTGCTGCAACTCAATGAATTGGAGGAATTGAGGTTGAATGCATATGAGAATGCAAGGTTGTATAAGGATCGTACAAAGCTATGGCATGACAAGAACTTTGTTAATAGAGACTTTCATGAAGGTGAACTTGTCTTACTTTACAATTAAAGATTAAGGTTATTTCTGGGCAAATTAAAATTAAGATGGTCTGGTCCTTTTAAAATTGTCAAAGTTCATCCTTATGGAACCATCGAAATTATCAATGATAAGGGAGAAATCTTCAAGGTTAATGGCCATCGTCTCAAGCCATATTTGATTAGTGATGTATTTGAACAAAGGAGTTCAATTCCCCTATGTACACCTTAATTTGGAAAAGGTTAGGTCAAGTTATAGACCATTAAATGTAGCAAGGTATTGTTTTTATATATATTTTTTTATATTTATCTTTGGTATTTTTC
This sequence comes from Reutealis trisperma, assembly GCA_947687605.1. Classification (NCBI taxonomy): domain Eukaryota; kingdom Viridiplantae; phylum Streptophyta; class Magnoliopsida; order Malpighiales; family Euphorbiaceae; genus Reutealis; species Reutealis trisperma. The sequence continues at coordinate 87,198 of CANTUT010000483.1, forward strand.
TTTAATTTTATTTTATGTTATTTCATTTCTTTTCACCACATTATAGTATTTGTAGTATTTTCTTTCTTATATTTTCATAATTTATAATTTAATCTTCTGTAATACATTTTTATAATACACATACACAAAAGAAAAAAAAAAAAGAATTGGTTATGTCGAGTCGGCACCAATGATGCTGAGTCGTGACAAAACCAAGAGGTGCTGACTCATCCCAATGGTGTCGAGTCGTGCTCCCTGTTCCTTCCACCAATTCTTCTATTTTTATTTATTTATTTATAAACCCTAACCCTAGTTTTTAATTAATATTTCTTTTACTTCATATTTTATTTTCCTTTCCTATCTTATATCTTTCACATGATTCTACATTCCAATTCATAATTTCAATTTCCAAAAACCTGAAAAGTTACATCCTTTCCTAATACATGTCATGTCTTTTCATCTCTTACACCTTCTTCTCTTCTAATACCCCACACGTTACCTTCTCATCATTTAACACCCAACATTTCATTTTCTTTTAACACCCAACTCTCCCTACTATCTTCTTTTTTTCCTTTCTAGTCATCTCTACTTTCTCATCCACGAAATTCTCTCCTCCCATTCAAACTGAATACATTCTTTACTATGGGTAAGTCCAAAGCTTCTACTTCTTCAAGACAACATAATGAAGAGCTAGAGGAGGAAAATATGGCCACCATTTACAAAGCTAAGTTCCCTATCCTTTCCCATAAAGAAGGTGATAGATTCACAATCCTTAAGATTAGGGGCATCAATGATTGTAAGTATATTCCTTCATCTCTCCTTAATGATATAGATATGTATGACTCTTTGAATCAATTACTGACTAATTGTGGGCTTAAGAAATTTGTTTCTATGCAAGCACATACTTATGTTGAGTTAATTATAGAATTATATACATCTTTGCAAGTGAACCCAAATGATTCTCATATACTTGAATTTCAGTTGTTAGGGAAGAAACTCCAACTTACATATTCTTTCATGCATAAGGTTTTTGGATTTAAGAAAGATGGTAAGTGTGATCCTCCAAAGTCTTTTAGCGTGAATGAATTTTGGACCTATTTGATTAACTTACAGTCCCTTTTTCAACCAAAGAAGTGTAAGGCAATGTTTATTAAAGATTTAAAATTCTGGTTATTGCACAAAATTCTTGCTTGTGTTGTTTTCCATAAGTCTAAATTTAATAGGGTTTCTGCATAAGAATTGTTTCTAATGTGGTGTATTTATACTAAAAAGCAAGTGTGTTGGACTTATTGGATTTTTAATCAACTTTTAACTTGTGTAGCCAGTAAAGATGCTCCACTCACTCGCGGTCATGTTGTTACAATCATTGCTAAATCTCTCAATATTAACCTTGATGATTTTCACCGTGTTGTTAAGTGTTCTTATTTTACTAAGCAAGCTTTTATAAGAGGTGAAGTAGTGGATGCTTCTTTTAACTTGATTTCGGTAAGGTCTCGATCATGTTGGAGAGGGTTGGTATAAGATAAAACTGACCAATTAGATGAAGAAAATGTTAGGGAGGAACAATCTAGTGAAGAAGAAACTCACCATGAGGAGTAACCTACTCACAATCTCCCTCTATGTTTGAATGAGCCAAGTGGTGCAAGTAGCTCATCAAATAGGGAGACAAAACTTTTAGAGCAAATTTTAGAGAATCAATGGATAATGCAATGCCAGTTGAACGATATGGAGACTTGGAACCGCCAAATTGATCACTGCTAATATATGATGGAGTATAAGATGAAACAATTCTTTGACCAATTAGGCTATAACAACCAGTCTCCTCCATCTCCATTAGCAAATTAAGGGAGTGCTTCTTTCCTTTCCTTTATATTTGGGATTCACATTGAGGGTAATGTGAAGTTTAAGTATGGGGGAGGGATAGAATTAGCATTTTTTTTTTATTGCTTTGCATCCAATGTTTGTCTATTTTGCATGTTTGTCTTGTTAGTCTAGTTTTTACCATTTGCATCAAAGTTCCAAAATTTTAAAACTTTAATGCTCATTACTTAGTTCCTCCACATTTTACTCATTTATATCTTGATCAGGTTTTCTTTTAAGACTTGGAGTTACTCTATTTAAAAAAATATATATTTGATGATTGATTTTGAAATTCCCCAATTGGTAAAATCTCTAAGTCTTTTGTAGCATTTGTCATGTTTTTGTCTCTTTATCTCAATCTTATTACTTCTAAGGTTTCTAATTGCCTAGTCAACTTTCTAGTTATGCTTAAATGTCAAAATTGAAATAAGTTAGGTCTTTGAATTCTATTGGGTTGAATTGCCTAAAGGAAACTTTAGCCATAATACGAGTGATGCATTTAGTCAATAATGGGTGAGGACACTAAAAGAAATATATATATATATATATGTATATATATATATATATATATATATATATATATATATATATATATATAAAGAAAAGAAAAAAAGAGAGAAGAGAAGAGAATTCTTTGCTTAAATACTATGCATATTAAGTAAGTTGTGTGCAAATAAGTTTGCTCCTTAGTCGCATTTAATTCGAAAGATATGTATGGTGTCACTAGTGAATGTGTATGTTGAGTAAGTTGTGTGCGGATGAGTTTGCTCCTTAGTTGCATTTAATTCGAAAGATGTACATGATTTCATTAGTATAAAATAATAAAAATATGAATAGCAAAATATGTTTCTAAAAATTCCATGAGACTAGTTGCATTTGTGCATGTGCGTACTTATGTCCCAAGGGTTATTTGAATCTATAAAATTCTTAACTTAATGCATGGATGTTTTGACTAAGAAAAGCATGATTAGGACCTTAACTAGATAATTAATAACTTTGTTCTTGATAGGAATGAGATAAATAAACAAACCTAAGGCTTATACTATAAGACTTATCACACTTTACCATTGTTGGGCATTAAAAATTATTTCATCAACACACTTATCACACTTATACTCCTTGAACAACTTAAAGTTAACTTAGTCAAAATTGCTACATTTTGTTTTGAAGAAACTAAGTACTTTCTTTATTTTTCTTTTCCCTTTTGTTCTTGCTTAAGGGCAAGCAAGGTTTAAGTATGGGGGAATTTGATATGATGCAAATTGGTATAACTAAGCTAATGAAATAATAATTTGTTTTGTGTGTGCATGCATTCATTTCATTATAAATTGGTGCATTTAACTTTGTTTTTAAGTTTTCAAATGTTTCTTAGCAAATATCAAGTTTAAAGGGTGTAATGCTTGAAGGACGCTTTTTACAAAGCTAAGACAAAGAGACAGAGTGTGCTGACTCATGACTCACAGTGCTGACTTGTGAAAGTAGCCTAGTGTGCCGACTCATGACTCACTGTGCTGACTCATGACAGTAGCCTAGTGTGCCGACTCATGCCCACCAGTGCCGAGTAGTTATAGCACCCTTTCATGACATCTCTTCATAAACACTCCTTTTTGTAAAAGGCATCACTTGGGACACCTTAAGACTTATAAATACATGTGTTTGGCCTCAGTTTAGGGAATGTTAAGTTAGTATTTGATAGCTTTTAACTAAAAATACTTAGTGCAAATTCAAATGATATAATTAGTCTAAGATTAAAGAAATTTTCAAGAGGTTCAATGAAGCATTCAAAGGCTACTTTCTACAAAGTAATTTTCTGAAGAAGGAGTGAAGAAAACATCATCAAGTTTCCTTTCCCTTGTCTTTTTAACTTGTTCCTTTGATGTTCTACTTGTCTTCTTGTCACTACTTTGTCATTAATACTATGGAATTACACTAAGTTTAAGTTATTTGAATTGCAATGAAGTTTTGATTTTAACTACTTTATTTTCTATATGCATTGAAAGATTTAATTTCAATTCAGTACTTAATTATGTTGTGTATGCTTAATCACCATATATAACTTGTTAATCAATTTATTCACAATGAGAGTTGGGATAACTTGGTGGAAAAGCAATTGATGTTACTTAGGGGTTAAGATAGTACTTAAAGACAAGCAATCCACTCTAAAGGGATAAAAGGAAATGACATGAAATTTAATGGTTTTGTTCTATCTCTATAATGACATGAGAATGCTTATAGACTCTAGATCAAAATACTTTTAATTGACAATGAGAATTGCTTTTAAAGACTTTAGGTCATGTTCTCAATTTTTACATGCATATAACTCTTATAACTAAAAGCAATCCGGATTTATAATTCTATTAACGAACATTCATTATTCATAAATTAGGATAATAATAATAGAATTTAGTTTAGATATAAATTCCTTTTTAATATTGTGTGCCTATCCATCTTAATATCTATTTGGTTAATATAAGATTCCTCAAATTCCCTGAATTCAACACCTTACTCACTCTATACTTAGTCTTAGAAACTAGAGTATTAAATTTGACCCGCATCACTTCCCATCGATTTCTGACTCGAGGCATCTGCCACAACATTTGCCTTTCTAAGATGGTAGGGAATTTGGCAATTTTAGTCCTTAAGCAATTCAACTAGTCTCCTCTATCATAGGTTGAGGTCTCTTCGGCTCAAGATATATTGGAGACTCTTATGATCCATATAGATCTTGCACTTTGTTCCATACATGTAGTGTCTCTAGATTTTTTAAATGAATACTACTGTAGCCAATTCCAAGTCGTGAGTAGAGTAATTCACTTCATACTTCTTGATTTACAATAATGCAAAGGCAATGACCTTACCATTTTGCATCAAGACGCACCCAAGCCCTATTCTTAAGGCATCGCAGTAGACCAAGAACCTTTCTTCACCTTTTGGTAAAGCTAGGATTGGAGCCGATATCAAGCACTTCTTGAACTTTTAGAAACTCTCTTCATAGGACTCCTCTCAATTAAACTTAACATGTTTCCTAGTCAACTTGGTTAATGGTGATGCTATCTTAGAGAAGTCCTGTACAAATCTGTGGTAATAGTCAACCATACCCAAGAAACTCCAAACTTCAAAAACTATTATGGATTATGGTCAATTAGTTACTACTTTAACTTCTTTAGGATCAACTTGAATTCCTTCTTTACTTATAACATGCCCAAGAAAATTGACAAATTCCATCCAAAACTCATACTTAGATAACTTCGTGTACAGTTGGTGATCACATAACGTCTGTAATATAATCCTTAGATGCTCTTTATACTCCTTTTTACACTTAGAGTAAATCAGGATGTCAGCGATCAAAATGATAATGAACTTATCGGAAAATGGCTTGAACACTCGGTTCATCAAGTCCATAAAAGCAGCCAAAGCATTCATCAGATCGAACAATAGGACCAAGAACTCATAGCGATTGTATCTTATATGAAAAGCAGTCTTGCAAATGTCTTCTCTATGGATCTTCAATTGATGATAACCAAACCTCAAGTCAATCTTGGAGAAGTAACTAGTTCCTTGCAGTTGATCGAATAGATCGTCTATCCTTTGCAAAGGATACTTGTTCTTCACGCTGACCTTATTTAGCTGATGATAATTGATACACATATAGAACGAGCTGTCTTTCTTTTTCACAAACAACATTGGAGTGCCCCATAGCAAAGTACTTAGTCAAATAAAAACCTTGTCAAGTGGATCATATAATTGTCTTTAACTCTTTCAACTCCACTGGTGCCATATGATATGATGCTATGGATATGGGTTGCGTGCTCGATAGCAGTTCAATGCTAAACTCAATCTCACAATCTAGTGGTATTCTAGATAGGTCTTTTGGAATGAAGTCTATAAACTTGTCTATCACTGGTATGCTTTTGCATGAATAGTGACTTCCTTGTTAGTATCGACTATGTGAGCTAAGTATGCTTGACACCCTTTCCTTAACATCCTTTTAGCTCCCAAAGCTGATATCAAACTTAAAGAGTTCTCATTCCTATCTCCTTGATATACATACTTTCCCCAATCCACAGTTTGAAATTCTACTTTCTTCTCTCTACAGTCAATATGAACTTCATGCTTATATAGCCAATCCACTCCTAAGATCACATCGAATTCTAATACATCGAGTTCTAACAACTTCAATGGAAGTTTTCATCCATCAATATCTACCTCACAGTCCTTAAATACATATTTTACTTCCTTCATCTCTCCCAAAGGAGTCGACATTACTAGGGGTTCATTCATTAACTCCATATCTCTACCTAAACTCTTAGTAAAATATAGAGACACAAATGAGTGCATTGCACTAGAATCTACTAAGCATCTTGCACCTAAAGTTTGAATAGGAAAGATACTTTTGATGGTAATATGCAAAGCATGAGCCTCTTGCTGATTAAAAGCAAAGACAAGACCTTTGCCACTATTGTCTACCATCAGTGCATTTCCAATAGTTGGTCCCTTGTTCTTGGATCTTTACCCTTAAGGTTAAGATGATCTAGGTGGTGGAGGCACCAAGGTCACATTTCCTAATTTTTCCATATATGGGCAGTCTTTAATAAAATGGCCCATCTGACCACATTTTAGACATGCATTAGAGACTTTCTAGCAAACTCTAGGATGCTTCTTACCACACTGGCCATAAGTGGGGAAACTCTGCTTAGATTGACCATTATGTTATCCAGATGTTAAAGTCATTAGTGAAGATTCCTTTCCTAGACTTCCTCCTCCTTCTCTATGCAGGCCTCCATGACCCTTGATCTTATGCTTGCTCTTCTGCTCATGATTAGCACGCTCGACTCTCTCTACCTTATGCCTCTTCTCCATTGTCTTAGCCTTATCTATTAGCTTGGCTAACATCAAGAAATCAGTTGCTGCAAAAGAGTTGAATAGGGGTGTAATCAATCCCCTTCAAAATTGATTGATGCAGCTGGCTTCAGTAGGAATGATATTAGCAGCAAACCTGCTGAGTCGGTTAAACTCTTTAGCATACTCTAACACTGACATGCCAGGTTTCAGCCTCAGCTATTCAAACTGCTATGCCCTATCCTACCTTTCACCTTCTAGCAAGAATTGATCCATTATTCCCTGCTTAAACTCTGCCTAAGTAGGTGATCTGCTCTATAAAGCCAGTCTTCAATATTCCTCTCATACCGGTATCATGCCTCCTTCTTGAGTTGGAGTCCTACCAACTTAATTACCGAAGCATCAGAGTAGGATAGTCAATGGACTAGCTTGTTCGTCTCATCCAAAAATTCATGAGGGTCATCACCCTCCTCACCATAAAAGGTAGGTGGTTGTAACTTCTTAAATTTTGGAATGGTCATTCCCTCATCGGGTAGCTACTTCCTTTCCTTCCATACAAGTGCCACTATTGTGAGAGGTGGAATGCCATTCCCCTCTTATATTGGTGGCACTTCCCACTTTTTAACTTACAGCTCATCTAATTCTTTGTGTAAGTCCCTCATCTCCTCGTGCATAGCTTAAACCTCTTATGAAGAGACTTGCTTACTAGAGCCCATGGTTGTGCTAATTCTTAATTTTGTATCCTCATCATCTAGCTACATCTTAGCACCTGCTAAGTTTAATGCTCTACGCAGAGCTATTACGGTGGTCCTGCTAATCTGGTTAAGCTCTTAGAACCATAACCTCCTTCAAACCCCTTGCTCAAGGATTATAATGCTAATGAGCACTGCGACTTTCATCAAGGGCCAGGGCACAAAACTGATGCATGCAAGGCTTTGAAGCACAAAATCCAAGACCTCATTGATAGCGAAGACATCATTGCTCCCAAACCCAAAGTCTAGCATCACCATCTATCCTTTTTTTAACCATCAAGCTTCACCCAATAATCGGTGTTTTAAGAAGAGTGCCAGTGCTATTGTGCCCTTATCCAAGTCTTTTGAGTCTATGTTTGAGTTCTCTGAGTCCATGTCTGAGTTTAAGTTAGTCGAGTCTTGTCCTCTCAAGTCTGTGTTTTAGGATTATCCTTTAATGTAACCCATAATTATGGGACTTTTTTTTATCAGTAATAATAAAAGTTTGAACTTTCTGATTTGCTTTAATTTTTTTTTATTCATCTTTAAATGGGACATCTTTAAAAAAAAAAGCAATAAAAAAAAGAGAAAAAATTATGAAAAAAAATGAATGAAAAAGGCGAAAGGATTAATTAATTATGACACAAAGGAAAAAAATAAAAAATCACATACATTGCATTTGCATGGCAATAATAGGTTGATCCAAGCATCGCAGTTAACGAGATCCTTACCTACATACATAAGAAGCTTATCAAAGAGAAGCCATGGAGAATGAAGATAGAATAGATTGAAAGGTATCATGACTAGTTGGATGCTGTTGAGGAAAAGAGAATTGATACTCTATACAAAATTCAATGTTATTAATAGAGGCTAGCTGAGCACTTCAACTAGAAGGTGAGAGATAAGGGAAATCTAGTTATGGGAGAAATCCAAGCCCTTATTCATGATCCAAGAGGAAGTTCAAACTAAACTAGGCTGGACAATATATGTATAAGAAGATCATATCCGATGGAGGCACCAACTTCATGGACATAGACTAAAATGAATTCTCCCATCCTGGCAACATGGACTAGTTGAAATGATACATCATCCGAATGATATATGCATTTCATGCATATGTAATAAGAACTACGTGGACCTGATTCTCCAAACAAAATGAGAAAAATTAATGATAAAAAAGTGATGTAAGGGATATATAGGCAGTCCAACAAGGGTGCAGTCTAAATCATAATACAAAATATTTTGTTTGCAATGCATTCTCATTTTCTTTGTGCCTAGTACATCATTCACTGAATTCTTTTGCCTAAACAAAAAAAAAAAAAAAAGAAAAAGAAAAGAATGCTTGCTAAGTTGAAAACCCAAAAAGGCAGTTTAGACAAAAATTAAAGCAAAAATAAAAGATATCTCATTTAATGGTGATCAAATCTAGCAAAATACAAACCCATCATTATGACAAAATGGATAGCCTTTTCAATGTCATTTATAACTTATCATGTTTCTATATTCTTGTAAACCTATAATTATTTCTATCAAAAAGCAAAAAAAGGGAGGTCATAATCCAATTAGTCCTCATTTCTACTTTAACTACAGTAGTCCTTCTCTGAGCCTCCAATGTAATGTCATCCTCTCCTCAATGCAATCACAATCTCCTTTGTCACCGCCATCGCAGTTTGAGTCACTACTGCAACCTGTGGTGTCACACTTCCAGTAGATCCCCAAGTCTCTTTCAAAGATAGAGTCACCCCTTTATTTGTGTTGCAATCCTCTCGCTACTAATTGCTCCTTATACAGTCTCTTCTTCCTCAGCTGTATCATCTTCTATTCCCCTTAGCAAGGTAGCCTAGTACTCTTTCTCAGCTAGCCAAACCACCTTTATCAACCACCTATCATACCTCTCTCTGGTCCCAAGTGAAATCCTAAAATAAATAGCATGATAACTCCTTAACCAACCATCACCTGATAGCTCTGGCAATGGGAGCTGTGATCTACATAAACTCTAAAAAGAAAAAAACTATGAGCATACCCTGAGTCTACCTCATCTGCCTTAAGACCCTCATCCCCCAGTGGAAAGTTATTAAAACTAAGCCCAACAGGCAAATCACTCAATACCTATGGCCTCTAGTCAAGAGAGATCTAATCATTTACCATTGGTAGTGCTAAAAATATGTGCTTTGAGGCAAGCTACAAGTAACCATCCTATCTGATCTTTGATTAAGTCTCAATAAAGCATGTGCAGACTAAAAAGTAGGGGCCACCACCCGAAAATGATCCATTCAGCCACACATCCAAAATAACCCAAAACTTAAAATAGACATCCACAAAGCACCCCCAATAGAAAGGGTAAGAATAGACAGTTTTCTCACTTTGTGAATAACTGGCAAGACAGTTTATCTCTCAAAATCCCAAACAAGCCAATCAAGGCTCATCAGTACCTCTGCTCCATTTGCCACTCTGGCATTACCTAATCAATAGACCCGTATCTGACACTCAAACGAAAATCAAGACCCTCATGTTGAGCTTCTGCACCCCTCATATCTCCCTGATCACTAGGATCATGGAACTTCTTAATCACAGCAGTCAAATTCACTTAACCATCATCTGGCTTACGACATCCTGAGATAAGTCCAAAAAATTCCTGAATAATTCAAAAAATGCTGGACTTTAAACTCTGGCACCACCAGAGTGGTCTTTGAGTCGTAGCCAAGCCATATTCCCTATCTCCTTGGAATAGGCACAGCTCCTCCTCAGCAGCACTAAAATAGAAAACACGAGCCACCAGATTCTAAAATCTGAAGCAACTCCTCATAATACCACTATGGCAACCATCTCATATCAACGCTAGTTGAGTTCCTCAACCTTGTTGAGTTTCTTAATCCATAAATGCATGTCTCCGTAGAATGCAAAAGTCATATGAAAAATTGCATTCACAAAGCAAACGTGTGAATCCACCCTCACGCATCCATGTAATCATTTATCATAAGCATCATCACAAATCATGCATGGCATAGAAGTCAAACAAAAACCCTATCAATTATGAAACATGCATATGCATCATCTGTGCACTAGCATCTATGCAATCATCTATAATCATGCACCATCATGCATAAGCTGAGCCGATAGCCTCACTAGCCTCTCTTAAAGTTAACCAGTACTTCCTTAAAGCTGACCGACACCTCCTAAAACTGACCAATGTCTTTGTGTAGCTAAATGGTACCCTTCCATATCTAATCAATGAAGTATGACTTCTAGAGTCCCTTTACTCCTAGCAAAGTTCCTTTAAGCCTTCTGAAAGGTCCAACCCCTCACATTCAGAAGCCCAAGTTCCTTTGGCGCAACCAAAATCTTGTCAGAATCTCTTGAGCTGACTCGCTATAGGTCGAGACTTTCCTTTCATTGAATTATCTTATCCAAAATTCTCTTTTACCCATAGATGTCTATAAATGATCACCTAGATATCAATGTGATTCCTTTTACCATCTCTTTTGTCCAAAATCAACTACACCCATAAATGTCAAAAAATAATCATCTAAACATCAATATGGCTCCTTTTTGCCATCTCTTTTATCAAAATCCATCAACTACACCCATAAATGTCTAGAAACAATCCCCTAGACATCTATATGGTTCCACTTTTCACATCTTTTACCCAAATCCATTAATTTACCCAAAAATATCTAGCCACTAGCTTAGATATCCCTTTAGTCCATTTTCTCACTACTATTCATTAGTAACATTTTCCCCCTGTAAATGTTTAAGAATGATTGCTTAAACATCCATGTGGTTCTTTTTACCATCCTCCTTCTTCAACCATGTTTCCCACCCAAACGTGTCCAAACACCAATATAGACATCACTTTGGTTCTTTATACCATCCCAACTCTTGAGTTTACTATCATTAGGATTGCCTAATAGACAAGACAATATAATTTTGATGATCTTTACCTCGAACATTAAGGCCAGACAAATAGCCTTAATTGAGATTTACCCAAATCATCTTTACCTCGAACATTAAGTCCAGACAGATAGCCTTGATTGAGATTTACCCAAATCATCTTTACCTCAAACATTAAGGCTAGATAGATAGCCTTGACTGAGATTTACCCAAATCATCTTTACCTCTAACATTAAAGCTAGAAAGATAGACTTGATTGAGATTTACCCCATATCATTCTTTACCTCTAACATTAGGGATGAACAGATAGCCTTAATTGAAATTCACTAAGATCATTCTCATATCCTACGTCAAGGCTGAACTAATAGCCATTGATAAAATCTCATTTATTCTAGACGGCCTCCTTCTAAAGGACCTGACAAGAACACACAAGCCTAGAAGCTGACATGGCACTTCTTCTCAACATTCACCATCATCAGAATTACCTTTAGTTCAAAGCCAATTCTGATGATGGGGTAGCTGTGAACCCTTAATTTTGCATCCTCATCATCCGGCCACATCTTAGCACCTGTTAAATTTAATGTGCTATGCTATCCCCAAAAGAAAATTTTTTTAAGCCTTAGTTACATTGCTATCCAAACATCTAAATTTCCTAAACCCCAAACCAATCAATCCCTTAAAAAAAAATAAAAAAATAATAAAAAAGCTAGCTTCGTGTCTATAGCGCAGCAGCCACGTTTGTCTAACACAGTTAGCCGCACTTCCCACATGTGGCAGCCGCGTTAGAGTGGTGCAAATCCACGTTGTGGGTCCTGCATGTTAAATTGACCAAGTTGCCCTTCTTTTTCATTTTTTTTAATATTTTTTAACCCTATCCTTTTCGTCTTTTCACATTTTCACTTCCCAAATCACTCTCACCTCATTTTCCTATAAATAACCCTTCTATTTCCTTATTTCAAACATACCTTGAGTTAGAGTTGATACTTATCCTCTAATTCCTCTTTTCTTCTCCCTACAACTACTCTCCAATTAATTAATTAATCTTTTTAATTAATTAATTACCTTACCCAAACCAAGTTAATTAATCTTTTTAATTAACTAAAATTCTTTTTTTTTTCACTCAATTAATTAATTAATTAATCTTTTTAATTAATTAATCACTTTTTAAAATAAAATTAATCATTTTCTTAAATCCACCCTTCATCCGAACTAATTAATCTTTTTAATTAATTAATTCATCTACCTTTTTTGCCATAATTAATTAGTTAATTAATTTTTTTAATTAATTAATTAATCCCCAAAATTAATCATTTTCTTAACTCACCTTTCATCCAAATTAATTAATTAATCTCTTTAATTAATTAATCCATCTACCATTTTCATCATATTAATTAGTTAATTAATCTTTTTAATTAATTAATTAATCTGCCAATCAATCCAATTATTTGGTCCCGATAAAATGAAACTTTGGTCTGGTAAAACTCTTCATCTAGCAAAAGCAAAGGTATCAGCCTTTTCTTCTCACCGACAAATCCAAATCAAATCAATCGATCTGATCAACTCTTAAACCCCTTCCACTTAATCGTGGAATAAACTACGTGAGTTTTGATCCCCATTCAATGGGGTACGTAGGCATGTTTGAAATCTAAATCCAAACCTTAAATCTAAATCTCAATCAATCTCTTTTTCCCTTTTTAATTTGTGGATATTTTATTTAATTTTCTCCTTGCACTCATATCATATTGATGCATCTTATTTACAATTATTATCTTATAATATTTGTTATTCATGAAATCAATTTTTCAAAGTCAAATTAAACTAAAGAGTCAAATTTAGATTATTTAAAACCAAAAACCTAGTCCTCGAACTCAACCTTGTTTGAGGCTAGTGATTTTTATCCATGGGTAAATCAATTGAAAATTAATAAATTGGAGTCAATTGGGTTTTTCTTTAATTTTTCCATTTAAAAATAAATTAGGTTGGCAACTCCCAAAAGTCATTTTCAAAATCAACTAAATCCAAACCCGAGGGTTCCATCGTGAGTCTAAACTCGAATGAGTATCCTGGTTCCCTCTAGTGGACCAGGCCGATGCTCAGCCGAGGCCTTAGAGGCCAGTACTCTCGAGTCAGATCTCTCTCAACCTCACATGTGTAAAGGCAGGATTTGAAGTGGTGTCCGATAACGCATTCTCATTAGCCCTAACAGGTCAAGTAGCTATGCGGACCTTCTGCTTAGGAGGCATTTTGCTACAACAGGTAAGGGTATTCAGTGCTAACTCCCTTCTAACCCATTCAATCCCACCATCACAATTATCATACTTATGATGCATTTAACATGAGCACACATCATATAGTATCACATCATAGGGCACATATTATATAGCATATATCGCATATCATTGCATGTATCATTATCATGTAACATATAACTTATAGCATAATAAACTCTCTTATCAAATAAAAGTCAATCATCTCATAAGTAATAGTTAAAAATTAAACCTAAGCCAAATAGCTAAGTAGTCATATAATGTCATTCATATTATATGAGTCCCATGCCACTAGGCTCATAACTACTAGCTCAAGTCTCAGTTGTGTCCCTCATTAAGGTAAACATCGGGTAGCTTCCAGGATTGAATAAGCAAATGATCATTAGGATGGTAATTGAGAGCAAAATGACCAATGCCACCACATTATTAGCAAAGGAGGTCTCTATTCGGCTTGCAACTAGTCGAAGACAATGATCTAGATGGTGAGTAGCGGGTAGGAGAGCATGCAGAGCTAGTATGCCCACCCCTACCACAAATCCTACAAGGATCTATAGGTGCATAGTCTCCCATCTATTTAACAATTTTAGCCTTAATTTATTCCACATCCTCTCTCAAAGCATGTACTTCGGACTTCAGATGTCAATTTTCCTTCATCAGGTCTAAGCAGTGTCTTTCCAACCTTTGAATCTTACTCTGAATCTAGTCATAATCTAGACACTCTATGGAGCCCCCTCATTAGGAGTCTTCGCCTTCTTGAGGTGGATCACAAGCATCACTTTTTTGAACTTCTCTATCTAGGTCCTCTTGCATGACAAGTGATGTGCCCTAAGTTGGGGCCCTCTAGTAGGGATACTCTTCTTTGTCATCTGATAAGAGAATTATAAGGCACACAGAATAGTAACAAGGAGTATTATAGCTCGTTAGGATTTTGTAAAACTATACTAGTGATAGACTATAATTGATGTAAAAGGAATATTCTGATGTTCTAGGATTATACTTAATCAACCCAATAAACAGACAAGTCTAAACTAGACTTAAAACTATAGCTCTAAAACCAACTTTGTCACATCCCAACTTCTAAGATATGATGATCTTATAACATGGGGAGACATAAGGTTACCCATGCCTATAGAACTCTCTCATACATGGTTAAACACTACCTAGGATTATACCAAAATCTTATGCATTAACTTAAATGACCAATAATAAAGGAAATCCTTAACTAGCAGAAGAATAGTTTAAAAATACTTTGATTACAATCCATAAGAAAAAAGAACAATTAAGACTCCAAATTAATCATCAATGAATAATGTTCCAAAAAAAAACTTCCAAAGCATCTAAGAGGGACTCTACATATCATAGTATGTAAATAGACTTAGACAAGGAAATCTCCCAAGCAGAGTAGATTGCTTGAGCTATTACCTTGCCTCCTTATAATGTTTACTTAAAACCACAAAAGAAAAGGGGTGAGATAAATGATCTCAATAAGTAAACAATACAACTTGTACAATCACACATATCCCTTTAAAAGGGTTCATAGTTCATAGTTTGTGATTAGCAAATTTCACAGAAATCAAACTTGTAACTTATAGAGTGATGGCTTTTGCCTTATTCACTCGATCACATAAGGAAGAGGTGGCATCATGCCAAATTCCAACTCCCAACTTGTAAAGAAGCGTAAAGCTAATTAGGCTCCACTGCTAGAACCACCCCTTCTAGCTGAGGTGGATACACTACCTCTATCCATCGAGTTAAGACCATGTGCATAGATTCTAATGATTTCCCACATCAGTATGAGGATTTCTACATATAAAGGTTCATAGGTACCATAGCCAAAGCTAATGGCAATCACTTGTAACAATTGCATCGAAGATTTCAATCACATATATAATAGTAACAATAGAAGTTTAGCTTATTGAACAAAGGATAAACAATAGTGTGATTCTAGAAAGAATGTAAGGTAAAGCAATAATCACATAGGCTTTTTTCTTATCATTGAATGGACAATAATAATTTTAAACCAATTGTCCTTTGGCAACCTAAGCATTACAAAGAAATCATATAATTATAATTTATGATAGAAAGGAACTTGGGTTTAAAAAATCTCAAAGGTTCACATATCATGATAACTTGTACTTGTAACATGAACATAATGTTTACTCACCTTGTGGTTCCTTAACTCCTAGCCCTTGCACTTTTAATAATTCCTAAGCTCTAACATAACATTACAATTCAATACTTAGCATTGGCTTAACATCATACTATCCTATCTCATAACTACCCCATGCATATATATCATTCACATATAATTAAAGTTGTACTTTGAAGTGCACTCATCACTTGTACATAACATATTGACTTTTAAGTCCTGCATTCTTTGCCTTCTTAGGCTCATATCAATTCACATAATAGTTCATATCAAGACTTTTTTAAAGCTAAACACAATGAATCATAATATTAATATCAATTTAATTTAACTTCTAACTTGGTACACTTAATACTTTCCATACATATCAACTTAACAAGCAAATCCTAAAAGAGTCATACTTGTCTTCTTTGGGCCAAATTATACAATCAATCCGATAGGAAAATTAGGATCATTAATTCACAATTAACACATCAGAAAACCAATTCACATGCCACTTAACCATGTACACATATTAGCCAAACATGTCAATTACGGTTTTTTTGAAAACCCTATGTATAAGCTGAACCACTCTAGGAATTTTCTAGAGTTACTCCTTTAATCATCATGCAATTAAATCATGTACTATTCAGATACACATATCAACAATCACTAAAATGAATTTTACAAAAATTATAGGCCTTGGGATTAAAATCCCAACCTTGGCCAAACCACCATGACCATGGGAAACCATGGGTTTTTTCTTGTTTTTCATACTTTTCAATCATTACAGCAATATGTAAATGCTTGATTTAAACTAATATTTTTTATGTAAACATAACTAAAATTAGTTTAGGATGGTAAAACATATAAATCGCACCCCCTAATGCACATATGCATGAAAATTCTAACTTTTACGTTTTAGGGTTCACCTTTAATTGATTTAAGAAGAAAGAGATATGTTCACAGTTGGAAATCAGTTTCTCCTCCAAGAACAAGCCTAGGTCAAATATAATAAAGGGAAAATCAAAAAATATACAGCCCCATATGGATTATTCATGATTAGTTTCATAAAACTCGAAAATTAACTTGAAAGAGAAGGGAAACTTACAAAGAAGATCACAAAATCATAAAGTTTGGAAGCACCTTTTAATTTTTAGCCAAGAGAGAATTTTTAAGAGAAAAATTCTATAAAATCTGATGAGAAACAGAATAGAGGCTACAAATTACAAGGAGAGCCCAAATATTAGCTTAGGTATTAGGGTTTTAAATGCAAAATTTAAGATTACCATTAATGAGCTAAGTTAATAGTGCTTAGGTGTTTTGGGCTTTTGATAAATTGGATTTTTAATCCAATTTATGGGCTAATTAAAATGTGTTAAAGATAAAACATTTTTCTTCTTATTTTCCTTAAAATTCCCTCGAAAATATTTAATTTAAAATATTCTAGAAATGCTCATAAAAATTATTTTATACTTAAAAATCACTTTATGTATGAAAATTCACTTTATATGTATTAAATTAATTAATGCATATGCACTTCACATAAATCACCTATTTCATGTTTATAATTCATATTATGCATATTAGAACTAGTCTAGTATGCAACTTGCTCATAAATCACATAGCACATAAAATTTCATGAAAACACACACTTTATCATAATAGTTCTAAAATCAAGTAATTTGTCACGAAAATCCTAGCAATGGTATGGGTTGTTACAATAGGCCGAGACTCTCCTTTTACTATTTCAAAATCATGCTAGCCGACTTGCCATAGGTTGAGGCTCTCCTCTTACGAAAATCATTTGAGCCAACTCCCTATAGGCCGAAGCTCTCTACTTATAAAAATCTTTCTAGAATCTCTCGAGCATACTCACCATAAGCCGAGGCTCTCCTCTTGCTAAAATCTTCTCAGAATCTCTCGAGTTGACTTGCTATAGGTCGAGACTTTTCTCTTACAAAAATTGTTTCAAAATCTCTCAAGCTGACTTGCCATAGATCGCCACTCTTCTTCTACCAAAATAATTTCAAAATCATTCAAGCTGACTCACCATAGGCTAAGGCTCTTCTCTTACTAAAATCATTTCAAAATCTCTCAAGCCAACTTGCTATAAGTCGAGGCTATTCTCTTACCAAAATTATTTTAGAATCTCTCAAGCTAACTCACCATAAGCTGAGGTTCTCCTATTAAAAAAAATCATTTTAGAATATCTCGAGCTAACTCACCATAATCTGAGGCTTTTCTCTTATCAAAATCATTTTAGAATTTCTTGAGCCAGTTCACCATAGCCCGAGACTCTACTCTCATCAAAATCTTTTCAGAATCTCTCAAGCCAAATCACCATAATTGGGGCTCTCCTTTAACCAAATTATCTTATCTAAAATCCTCTTCCACCCATAAATATCTATAAATCATCACCTAAACATCCATATTACTTCTTTTTTCCCTCTTTTTTCACTAAAATGCATCAATTTTACCATAAATGTTTAAAAACAATTACCTAGACACCCATGTGGTTCTTTTCCCATCCCCCTTATTTCGAACCAATTATGTCATTCACGTAGAAATGTCTAGACAATGACATCTCTTTGGTTCCTTTCTTCACTTCACTTATCAAAATTCATCCAAACTCTTCACCTATAAATAACTAGATAGTGACATCCCACTAGTTCATTTCTCCACTACTCTTATCCAAAATCCATCTAAACTCTTCACCTAGAAATGTCTAGACAGTTGCATCCCACTGTGAACCCTCAAAATTGCACCTCTAGTGGACTGTCTTTCAGTTATGAACCCACAAGATAAAACTGAGCTCAAATCAGAATTGAAACGGGCCCAAAACGGATGGAAACAGGTCAAACCACACCAGTGGCGCACTGTTGTCTGGGAGGCACGCTTGCCGTGCCGCCCAGAAGGAGGCACGCACTTAGTGTCGTCAGTAGGGCGACACTCCTGCCATGCCGCCATAGGCGGCACTGAATTGATGCCGACAGAAAGGTGGCATGCCTTCCATGCCATCTGAATGGCCGGCACATCGCCTGTGCCGCCCGTGCCGCCGACGGCGCGTCGACACAGCCGTCCGTAGCACTAGAACCCCCTCTGGCAACTCTATAAATAGAGCCTCCTCCAACCTTATTTGGTACGCATTCCAATACATTTCAAGCTTATTTGACACTTTCCAACACACTTCAATGCTTTCCAAACACACTTGTTGCTTCTAGATCCATATTCCAAGTTGCCTTTGAATTCAAGGTGGAATTGAGATCCAGAGCAAAACTAGTTCTATTCGTTCGAAAGCCAAGGAAAGTAAAGGTATAATCCTTCTTTATTTTCAAAATTCTAAATTCAGATCTAAAATTCTCTTTAGGTCTGAAACTGAAAAGATCTAAAATTTATTAATTTAAGAATCAGAATTAAGTTAACAAACAAATCAACACCTTTTTTTTATAACCCCTCCTTCGCAAGAAGGGAGAACTGCATGGGATTTGATTCCTATTCCATAGGATACGCAAGCTGCTATTCTGAATGAAGGGCATCAACTCCAAAATCTTTTTATCAATATTTCACTTATTTATTTTATTTATTTATTTACTTTTATTTTGGTTTATTCACATTAACCTTTTGTTTATAATTTTATTGGTTTAGTTGGGGAATGTGTGCTTTTCCTAGTACCCATAAGGGCTAGAGAAAAGATCTCCTTTATTTCATTATTTTGATATTGTAATAATTAAGTAGGATTTATCTTGCCTATTTATTTATTATTGTCATTCTATCACATCATATATATATATATATATATATATATATATATATATATATATATATATATATATATATATATATATACATATATATATATATATATATATATATATATATATATATATATATACATATATATATATATACATATATATATATATATATATATATATATATATATATACATATATATATATATATATATATATATATATATATATATATATATATACATATATATATATATATATATATATATATATATATATATATATATATATATATATATATATATCTGTTCATTCATCATTATATTCCTATTCATGCATACACAAAAAATTCATATTTAAGAGTTATTTTGCAATTTTAGCCAAACTAAGGAAAATCTATTTTTCTTAATTGTGTAATTACCAAAACCTGATTCCCGAGCCCTCCTTGGTCACTCATGGATTGGTGCATTTTTTCCATTGGGATAAATCAAATTATTTTTGGAGTCAATCATGTTGGGTTTTCTTTAATTTTTCCAATTAAAATAAATAAATTAAAGTGGCGACTCCCTTTTACAACTTTCAAATCACAAAAATTAATTTTCTGAACTCACAATGAGTTCCAATCGTGGAGTTTCTCCCGAAGAGTATTTCGATTAATCGGCAGATCGGACTGGTGCTGGGGCGAGGCCTCACAGTTGGCGACTCCACTGGAGACATAAAAATCTTTTTCAAATAAAAGATAAAGTGGATTACTTTTGGTATAATACCAAGTTTGGCTTTAAAAGCAAAATAACTCTGTCATGCATCACTACATCAGACTCTTGGTCCATAAAAACCCTAGCTTCCTAGGAAAACAAAGGATAGAAAGTAACATCAAGTGGGCAACCTTCCTTAGGACTGCTTGTTGATAGTGAAATCATCCAGCCCATGATGTATCCACTAATCCTTTTAGAGGTGTAACTAGTATGCACGTACCATTGGACCCACGCGAGGCTCCTTGTCTCACATGTGGTTAAGTATATCGCATCTCTAGTGTGATGGGTTCCCTTCAAACCATCCTAACCCTTTCATATAATGACTCATAGAACCTTTCCTTTAGGATTGTATGTACCATAATACTAAAACTTGGTATGTCATTATCGTCAAACCTTTTCCATTCATGCATACATGCATGTATGCATAAAGCTTACAAAGTTGGAGAGTTTTTAATCTCACTCAAACACTGCTAGTCCTAATCATAAACCCATGTCAACCCATGGTCCCAATCAAGAGCTAATATATTCCATAATCTTTATTCCATACCTAAGCTAGAAACTGACCCAGCTTTATCTCTCTATCCTAAAGGTTGATAAGATGTTTGTTGCCGGAGACGAGACCACTACCACCAGAGCTGATAAGATCTTTGATGAGCTTTTTGCCAAGCTCTCTGAACACCAAAAGACCATCATGAAGAGGCAAGAGGCCCTTTTCCAAGACATGCTAAAGGCCCAAAGGAGGGCTATCATGGAGGATGTCCGTGCCATGTTAGAACAGACCTCCTTGGCCCAAAACCCCACTGACCTAAAATCATACAAATCTGACCCGAAACCTACCTTTTATCCTGTCTATGGATCCACTTCCAAAGTTGAATCTAAAGACAAAGAAACTGCAAACACTGATATCATCCCACCACTGCCAATCCCATCACCCGAGTTCCTCAAAAACAACTCACCAACAAATGCCACTTCTGCCTTCACTTCCCAACCCGCGAATCCTTTCTAAGGGAAAGAAGTTAATCCTGAGATTAAGGCCTGCATGGAGAAGATGGAGCGCATGGAAAAGATGCTATTGGGAATCAAAAAGAAAGAGGATCTGGTTGATACAGAATCCTTAAGCTTGTTCCCCAATGCAAGGGTTTCTCCCAAATTCATAATGCCTGAGTTTGACAAGTTTGATGGGACTATCTGCCCCAAGACCCACCTTAAAGTCTATGTGGGAGCCATGCATCCATTGGGTGTGGATAATCAACTCCTAGCCCAATTATTTCAATAATCACTGACCGGTACAGCTGTGAAGTGGTTTGTGGACTTAGATGTCGCTAAGAAACAGACCTAGGATGACATCTGCAATATTTTTGTTCAACAGTATCATTATAACATCGAGGTCGATGTAACCAGAAGAGACCTTGAGACCACCAAACAATATGCTAAGGAATCCTTCTCCTAGTTCCTTACGAGGTGGACGAAGAAAGCTTCTCAGATGGTAAACCGACCTCCTGAAAATGAGCAAATTGACATAACTATCAAGAATCTTCTGCCAGTTTACCAAGAAAGGCTACAGACTTAGTACTTGCCTTCCTTCAAAGCCTTAATTACCACTGCTTCAAAAATTAAAGACTTAATTCAGAGTGGTCAAATCAAAGAAGACACTGCATTAGGGTCAAGGTATAAGAAGTCCGCTCATCAGGGTAATGTCACTTCCTCAATGAATCAGAAAGGGGGGGAAGTTAATGTTATGACTATTAAGAAGCCTATCCAGATTGTAAGGAGAAAATTTTCTGATCTTAGGGGTGTGCCTATGAGTATCATCCTAAAGAAGCTGCTTGAGGGAAATATGGTAAAACTTTTGGAGCCAAAACTAGTCTCCAATCCACTTCCCAAAAATTACAACCCACATGAGAGGTGTGATTATCATCAAGGACCTGGGCATAAAACAGATGTGTGCAAAGCCCTTAAACACAGAATTCAGGACCTCATTGACTCCAATGACCTGATTCCACCAAAATCTTGACCCAATATCAACACCAACCCTTTGCCCAACCACACAGTCAATGCTATAAACAATCATGAAGGAGTTAACCCCGTCTCCTTGATAGAGTCAAATCCTAGTTATTGCTGTGTCCTGGACCTCACTAACCTAGTTGAGGTGATTGATGCCATCACCAGAAGTGGCAGAGTCATCCAAAACCAGCCAAGCCCAAACACTCAACCTACCTAACCCATACCTACAGCTGTCGATTGCTGACAAATTGAAAGGGATTCTTGAACCAGATGAAGATCCCATTCTTAAACAACTTAATAAAACACAAGCCAACATCTTAATTTAGAGTTTGATCCAGTCTTCATATCCTCATCGCCAAGCTCTTTGCAAGGTGCTGAATCAATGCCAAGCTCCAATTGACATCACACTCGAGAACCTTGTTGCTTCTATTACCTCTACTGCTAAAGGGGTGTCCATCACTTTTGGAGAAACTGACATTCCAGAAGGAGATCCTAACCACAACAATGCCTTTTACATCATAGTGGTAACATGGGGAAAGACTATGCCAATGGTTCTTATTGATAATGGTTCAGCCTTGAATGTATGCCCTCTGAAAATAGCAAGCTGCTTGGGATTGGAGGTTACTGATTTTACCCCTTCAAATCATATTGTAAGGGCGTGTGATAATACTAAGAGGAAAGTCCTTGGGTTAGCTATCATTGATGTAACTATTGGGCCAACATCTTTCATCATACCATTTCAAGTGATTGATGTACCTTCTTGCTTTAACCTACTACTTGGGAGGCCCTGGATCCACCAAGCAAAGGCTATCCCTTCCTCTCTACACCAGAAAGTCAAGTTTCCTTTCAAAAATGGGGTCGTGACTGTTAAAGAGGACATGCATGGAAGACCAGACATTCCAAGCTCTGTTCCAATTCTCGAGATTCAGCCTGAGCTATCCTCCTACCCACTTTTAGGTTTCTCCTTCATTCAGTATATTGAGGGTGAAGAGGGTAAAGAATTTGTTCCCTTTGATTTTGACCCCTTCGGGAATATTGCTATTGCTAACATGCTCCGCAAAATGAATTACTTTCCTGGTCTAGGTTTGGGGAGAAGCCAATAGGGCTTGAAGTCTTTCTTGGACTATCTAGTTGCAACACCACCATTTGGGCTAGGGTATGAGCCCACTGATGAGAATCTGAAAGAAATGGAAAATCATACCAAAGACAGAATAGCTACCCTTAAAAGAGGTAAGGTTTATGACTGGCCCATGTGCCCTTACTTCAAGACTCTAAATGGATATTTTGTAAAGGAAGGCGACACAATTCCTTACTGTAACTTTCCTAAGCCTTGGGTTTGCCCTATTATCAAAAAACTAATTCCTATATTTGAAATCTTTTCTGATGTCAGGCTTGAGATAGAAGACTGTGAACCAATTTACATGCTCAATCAGGATTGGGAAGAGAACATGGAGGCTAGTCTTTTTGATAAAGTGTTCATGCTCACTGTTGAGGAGGAGAGAACTGACCCTTCCACTTTAATCCAGCCACCGAGACCGAGCTGCAAAATTGGTCCTTTGAGGAGAGCCCCTTTTATCTTTCCGAACCAAAATCCATACCCGAATCAGAGTCTCAGTCTGAGATGGACTCATCTTTTGAATCTGAGTCTGTCTTTTCTATTTCTTCTATTGTTGATGCTCACTTTTTGGTTTGATGTAAATTGGGACATATCCCCATTTAAAATCAATAAAAATCATACTCTTTCCTCTTACGACTCTGTGTCTCCATTTTTCTTTGATGTTCCAACTTTTAAATCTGACTTAAATGAGACATCAAGTAAAAATGAAATAAATGAAATAAAAGATGACACAATTAAAGAGCCCATCAATGCTGGCACTCATGACATACAAAAAATTACATTCATTGTATCTGCATGCATAAATAGGGATCACATTGAAAAGATGATCAGATAATTTCAAAACTGTTTTGCATGGCAACCGAAAGACATGACAGGGTTGGATCCAAGCATAGCAGTTCACAAAAACCCAGTTTATCTAGGTGCTAAGCCTGTCAAGCAGAAATTGAGAAGACTCAAGACAAAATGGTCTTTACTAATTAAAGAAGAAATTGCCAAGCTACTGGATCACAACTTCATTAAGCCTATCAACTATCCATCCTGGCTGGCTAACATTGTGTCAGTTCCCAAGAAAGATGGCAAAGTCAGAATGTGTGTGGATTACAGGGATCTGAATAAAGCCTGCCCCAAGGATGATTTTCCCTCGCCTCACATTGATTTGTTGGTAGACCGCATGGTAGGTTCTGAATTGGTTTCCTTAACCGATCTGGATGTAGGGCATAATCAGATAATGGTTCATCATCCTAACAAAGAGAAGACAACTTTCATTACCGAATGGGGCACCTATTGCTACTAGGTTATGCCATTTGGGCTTAAAAATGTCGGGGCAACATACCAAATGATGGCAACTACTATTTTCCATGACATGATGCATAAAGAAATTGAAGTTTATGTTGATGACATGGTAATCAAAGGTGCCACTGTTGAAGAACATTCAGAGGCACTAAGGCGATTCTTCCTTAGACTTCGCCAGTACAATCTCAAGCTCAATCCCACCAAATATGTCTTTGGAGCCTCATCTGGAGTATTCCTAGGTCACATGGTTAGCAAGAAGGGTATAGAAGTGGACCCTGCTAAGTCAAAGGTAATTCTAGAAATGCCACCTCCAAAAATAGAAAGGAGATTAGAGGTTTCCTAGGACAGCTATAATACATTAGTCGATTCATCAATCAATTGGCTAATGTATGTAGTCCCATCTTCAAACTACTCAGAAAAAGAGCCTCCAAGCAGTGGAATGATGACTATTAAAAAGCTTTTGACCAGATCAAGCAATACTTACTAAACCCACCAGTGCTACAACCACCAAGGTTTGGAAAGCCTTTGTTGCTTTATCTATCAGTAACCGATGAAGCAATGGGGGCAATGCTTGCCCAAAATGCTCCTAATTCCAGCAAGGAAAATGCCATCTATTACTTGAGCAAAAAGATGCTGTCTCATGAGCTCAAGTACAGTTTTACAGAAAAATTGTGTCTTGCTTTAGTATGGGTTTGCCATAAGTTGCAACACTACCTTTGCTCCTTTACAACTCATATTCTTGTTGACAAGAGCCCTTTGAAATTCCTTATGGAGAAGCCGGTTCTTAACAGTAAGATGGCAAGGTGGATGGTTGTATTAGCTACATATGATCTGAAATATATATAGCAGAAAGCAGTTAAGGGTAGTATAGTGGTTGATCAGTTAGCTGCAGCTCCAATAGATGATCATTGGGTTGAACCTGAATTTCTTGATGAAGACATCCTAACAATTGTCAGTGAAGTATGGAAGCTCTACTTTGATGGGGCATCTAACAACAAAGGGTATGGTGCTGGCATCGTGTTCATTACACCGAGTGGGAAAAACCTACCCATAGCCATCAAATTAAATTTTGAGGTAACAAATAATGAAGCAGAGTATGAGGCATGTATCTGCGGTCGTGAGGCAGCAATAAGGCTCAGAATCAGATGCCTTGAGATCTATGGGGATTCGAACCTAATAGTTTCCCAAGCCTTGGGGAAGTGGAAGATCAGAGAAGAGCATTTGGTTCCTTACCATAAACGCCTGAATGAACTAGCAACCAGTTTCCATGAACTATCTTTCCATTATCTTCCAAGGACGAAGAACAGATTTGCTGATGCTTTGGCAACACTCACCTCAATGCTTGATATAAGCAACGGCTTCATAATCAGACCTATTACAATTGAAGTTAAGCATGAGCCAGGCTACGTAGCTCATTGTTTGAATATCCAAGCGGCTGACAGCAAACCATGGTTTTGGGATATCTTCAACTACATCAAGAATGGACTCTATCCTAAAGGGGCCTCTAAAACAGAAAAGAGGACTTTAAGACAGTTGTCCAAGTGTTTCATTCCAAATGGGGAAGTACTCTATAAATAGGTTTAGGATAACATCCATCTGAGATGAGCAGAAGCCCAACAGATCATGAAACAGATGCATGGTGGCAACGAAGGCCCACATATGAACAGAATTGCTCTAGCCCGCAAGATCATGAATCAGGGTTACTTCTGGCTTACTATGAATCAAGATTGTGCAAGATATGTGTAGAAGTGTCATCAGTCCCAGATCTATGCCAAACTTCAGAAGAAACCTCCTATACCTCTATCTCCTATCACCACGCCTTGGCCATTTGCAACTTGGGACCTGGACGTCATTGGCAAGATAAGCCCGAAGTCTTCCGGCAAACATGAGTTCATTTTAGTGGCCATTAACTATTTTTCTAAATGGGTTGAAGCTGCACCTTACCAGGTATTGGACTCCAAATGAGTAGCCCGGTTTATTCATACCAACATCCTTTGTAGGTACGGAGTCCCTTTTGAGATCATTACTGATAATGGATCTCACTTCCAAAAAGAGGTTGCTCTACTATTAAAGAAGGAGAAAAATCAACACCATAAGTCTTCTCCATACAGACCTCAAACAAACAATGCAGTTGAAGCCGCAAATAAGACTCTTAAGAGTATACTGCAGAAGATGGCTGACAACCATAAGGATTGGCACCTGCATTTGCCATATGCCTTATAGGGATACAGAACAATAATACATACTCCAATCGGGGCTACACCTTACTCTTTGGTGTACGGGATGGAAGCCATCCTACCAATCGAGGTAGAAGACAAGTCGACTCGCATCCTGAGGGAGAGTCAATTGGACGAAGTGGAATGGCCGAAAGGCTACCATAACCAACTTCTTGCCATCGATGAAAAGAGAATGGATGCCTTATATCAGATGCAAGGTTATCAACAGAAACTGGCTTAATACTTCGATAAGAAAGTCAGGGACAGAGGATTACAAGAGGGTCACCTTATTCTAAAAGAAATAAGGGCACCTGTTCATGATCCAAGGGGCAAATTCAAACCAAACTGGAGTGGTCCATTTGTAACCAAAAAGATCTTATCCGAAGGAGCAGCAATCCTGATAGACTTGGATGACATAGAATTTGCTAGCCTATGCAACTTGGATCAACTCAAGAGATACTTTGCATAAAGCATCCTTGTAATTCATGCATAGCATTTGCAATCGTTGTAAAGTCGTGCTTAGCATTCACATCTTTTCCTTAAAAGTCAGAACTATGTGGACCTGATTCTCCATAAAGAGGAAAAAGAATAAAAATCATAAATCATTGTAAGGAGATACGTAGGCAGCCCATGCGGGTTTGGTCCAATTCATCAATAAAATTTTCATTTTCACATTCACTCGGCTCTTGATTGTGTCACTGAAAAAATGAAATGAAGAAAAGCTCGCTAAGTTGAAAACCCGAAAGGGCAGCTTAGGCAAAAGTTAGAGCAACAAAAAGAGATAAAAATGAATGATGTCTTATTTTGTCTCATTTAAACTTTGGAACATTAAAAGAAAATAAAGACATGATCAGAATTTGTCCTAAACTAAAACAATAATCATGACTCTTGCTCTATCTCCTCAAGTATAGCGGCCCTTCTAGCTTTCTCTAATTTCCATGAGTTGGCTATCCACCAGTCAATATACTACATGGATTTACTGCCTTAGTCAGCAGGGCGAACAGCATGAAAACCCTTTACCCATCCATTTCTGACAGCTTGAGCAAAAGTCTCAGTAATCAAAATAGATTCAAACAGAGTGCCATTTGGGGGCACGCCCTGACTATGTCCCATTTGACGCATAACCCTAGCAGCTTGATAAAAGGTCACCATCCTTAACCCCAACAGGTAGACCATCTTGTAGCCAAAGCTCATGGTCATGAATCTTCTGATCTTGTACAATTCACACCTCCATAGCAGGTCATCAGAGTCCAGCTCCATCAACCATTTTATCCATTCTTTCTCAGAATTTCATTTAATCACAATGGTCTAAGTTCTATACCATGAAGCAGAATAATCCACCTTGGTGGGAGGTCCAACTATTCAGAGATGATCTCTCAGCCAAATCTGAAAAGTGCAAAAAGAGATAAGCATAAAGAAAACACAAAAAGAGTTAAACTGAAATACAGAAGCCAGAATTCAACCTGAAGAATAATGGGGCTAATTGACCACGGCCCATCAGAAGTGCAACACCTGTCTAAACTCATGATGGTCTTAGCCGGCACGATAGCTGCAATAGATCTCCCTTCCTCCATTTACAAAATCAATTCAGTGACTCTAGCATCTCTCTAACCAGTAGGGCTCACAAAAATGTATCCGGCAGTCAGGCAAAAGGATAGAGCTCACATCCTCAAATGAAACCACCTATCATCCTCAAAATCCTTAGGATCATGGAATTCTACTATCACAGCAGTCAGATTAACCTAGTCATCCACTATCATAGGACTAGCAACCTCTGTACTCAAATCAAAAAGTCCTTTGAAAGAGTTAAAATATCCTACTTTCTAAATTAGAGTAGCCAGTATAACCTCTGGATCAGATCCAAGCAGCACAGAAAA
The DNA here is from genome assembly GCA_947687605.1 of Reutealis trisperma. Taxonomy (NCBI): domain Eukaryota; kingdom Viridiplantae; phylum Streptophyta; class Magnoliopsida; order Malpighiales; family Euphorbiaceae; genus Reutealis; species Reutealis trisperma. Next base: position 115,907 of record CANTUT010000483.1, read on the forward strand.
TTCCTCAAATGTAGGACACATCTCTTCCACAAATGCCCCAAATCTGAAGACATGGGCAATTGGATTCCAAAAGTGCAAACAGGTGTGCAGAAATTTCCAATCAATCTTTATTCCTCTTAGGGTGGACATAGCACTTACCCCATACCTTACCAGATTAATTCTCTCCACTTTTGTGAGGTTCTTACACCATAAGAACATTGCATGGCTGAAATAGGGCTCCATTGTGAGGAATAAAAAATAAATAAAATTGATGGAGAGCAAAAAGTGATTGAAAATGACTTTTGGAGGCACAAAAATCGATGGTATGGACTGGAAATGGATAAAAAAAATTGTTTAAATAGGTAGATTCTAGCCAGGCAGATCCACTTTCGGTGGACAGTAACCGTGCTGCCTGGTACAGCGGCACGCCAGATGTGCCGCTACAGCGGCGGCACAGCTTCCCATGCTGCCTACCCCTCCTCTACCTCCTTATGCCTCTTTTCCTCAAAATAAGTTTTTACATAATTTCTCAAGATTTCGGGTTTAAAATAGTTCATTTTTCTCAAAATCGAGCAGAAAAAGAGAGAAAAATGTAAGGTATAGCGCAATGGAATCCTTATTTCACCCAAATATCTGCATTCATACCATGCACCCATCTCATTCAAAACATGTATAAAGTAATAACATATCATACATTCCAAAATGTCACATAAGCATAAAAGTGCATATATTCAAAATATCATGCATACATCCATCATCCTCAGTACATGTATACATGAAAAAGCATAAGCTGACAAAACAGGTCTCTAACAACCGCGCCTGGGTCTATAGCATCCTTGCCTGGACATATCATGCTTGTGACTATCCTCCGACATATCCCTTGCATGCAGAAAGGAGGTCAAAGCAAATGCATATCGGCCCAAGAGATCATAGTGATAGCGAACAAACTCCATGGGAACCTGGGAAAGAAAGGAAAATATATGAAAATCACTACAAGGTAGACAGACAAAGAGCTAAAAGTACCAGCTGTGCAAAATGTTTACCTCTGTGACAGTCTAGGGATAGTAGGGAAGAAGGCTAGACAATTATCAGGAAGATGGTAACATTGTGATCGGCCGTCACAAGAAAAATAATCCAGATGAGCTAGCAAATGGACAAGACCAGCAGGCAAGGGAACCAGATCAGTCCGACCTCCCGCTAAAGCATCTAGAGCTGGAGCTGGAGCTGAGCCGCTAGCCCCTGAAGGACTAATCCCAGAAGGATCAGCTGCAAAACCTAAATGGCCAGCCATAACACCTGAAGGTCCAACCCTAGGACCTATGCTGCCAACTGGAACAATACTGCTCGCCCGTGGAGATAAGAAGCTCCCAACTCTGGAGGGAGGACCTCGGGAAGATGCTGAGCTAGAACTCCAATTTGACGGTCCTCGCAATCTATCCAAAGGAGGTACGCCTTGCATTAGGGATGCCTCACAGAACTCATCATAGTCCATGTCTGGCAATAAAAAATCCAGAGAAGAAACTCCGGCAGCCCAATCATCCTCTCCCAGGATGGCTAGCCCAAACCTCATATCTGCCTGAGGGGACTGTGGCACAACTCTATCTCCTATAACCTGTGCCCTTACTCTCTCTCCCAAGTAGAACATCCTTAGAGACTCACAGCAGAGCAAGAGTCGACAAGAGGACAAGTCCATGCTAAGCCTGATCCGGTCAGGAATCCACTCTTCGAACCTGATAAATGGCAACCATCTCACCTGCAAACAAATTGCAATATTCAGCAGTAGAAGATAAACAGTAAGATTCAGGTTAAGATCAATAAAGAAATACCTGGTCTACGGTCACAGTAGCAAAGATCTATCTGCACTGATCAAATTACTGCACCATGAAGGAAGGTCTGTTAGATGCCCTCCAAATGCGTCCATAAGAGGGATTAATAACACTAGGCTCTCTTAGTGATGGAGCCAGCATTGAAAAATGCTCATAAGCCCAGTACTGCAGAAAATAGAATTTTTTCAATCACTAAGCAGAGATCAGATAATAGAATACCAGAGTGTAATACTCACCTTGAGCACAATAGAGGTACCACCATGGCTGCAAAGCGTGCCATGGGAAATGCTGCACAGCTCATGATACATAGCACAAAGGGCAGCACCTCCCCAATTAAACTCCCCAATCTCATCCAGATTCTCCAAGGATCGCAGGATATTCAGATTAATGCAGTCCTTGTTGTTATGCAAAAAAGTACAGCTCAAGATAATCAAGGCGCAAAGTCTAGCACCCTGATCAACACCATACTGACCAAGAGTCTGACCCATAGTCATCAAGGCCTGATGAAGCCAAGAGTGTGGGACATTGAGGCTCCCACGAGGGGGATTAGCCCCAATCAGAGCGGTCATTTCTACAGAAGAGCGCTCGATCCATGAAGAATAAAACTCTAGAGGACGAGATCTGAAATGCATACCAGTAAGCATACTCCACTCGAAAGGAGTGACTGTCATCTCACCGCAGAAAAAGTGGAATGTATTTGTAGTAACCCACCAATGCTCTGCTAGTGCCCGGACCACAATGGTGTTAACCGGCTGTTTGACATCTAGCTCTAGCCACCTGAGCAGGCCATATGGCTCGAGGCACAGACGGGTAGCCTCCTGACTATTCAGATAAATGCAGACCAGCTCCATGACACTACGGCCACCCTTGGGCCTTCAATGTGTTCTTTGTAAAAAAAAAATTGTTATTATTAATAATTATTAGAATTTTTACTAACTATACAGGAAAAGGATACCTGAAGAGATCCAGTGAAGCTGACATGGTGATGTGGCTCCTTCAGCAATGTCTCCGGGTCCTGAGCGCCCGCTGCTGGCTGATTGAAGATTTCCATATTGAGAGAATAAAAAAAGAGAGAATAAAAAAAAAGAGAGAAAAAGAAAATTTTAGAGAGAAAAAATAAAGCTAGAGAGAGAGAGAGAAGAGAAGAGAGAGAGTGAAAATGAAATTATGAGAAAAGTGAAGGAAGTTAAGGTTTATATAGAAGTAGAGGTGGGCCCCCCCTCATAACATCTTTTACTTTTTTTGATTCACAGGTCTAGTTCACGTGGTTTTACCATAACGGACTCATTTTAAATCGAAATTCAATTACGTCTGAAGTAGTGAATCCGTGTGATTTTTATCCATCTCCTAAAACAAATGGGGTCTCGATCGAAGTTTAGAATCTCCTAAAATTGCAGAAAAACTGAAAATTCAAAAATAACTTGAAAATTAGAAAACAGTCCAAACAGAATCAGAATAGCCAGAAATCATACATGAAGCTCTTACACAACTCCCAATACTAAAAAGGACATTCAAAATTCTCAGAATGACAACCTAAGCCTTCTGGTTCTCACTGATCAGATTTGGCCTCTGTCTGGCCAAATCAAATAAGGGGGGCAACTATAAACCTTCAAAATTGCAGCTCCAGTGGACTGTCTTTCAGTTACGAACCCACAAGATAAAACCAAGCTCGAATCGAAATTAAAACGGGCCCGAAATGGACGAAAATAGGTTGAATCGCATGAGTGGCGCGCTATTGTCTAGGAGGCACGCTTGCCGTGCCGCCCAGAAGGAGGCACACACTTGGTGCCGTCGGCAGGGTGGCACTCCTGTCGTGCCACCATAGGCGACACCGAATTGATGCCTGCAGAAAGACAACACGCCTTTCATACTGTCGGAACCCCCTCTGGCAGCTCTATAAATAGAGCCTCCTCCAACCTCATTTGGCACGCATTCCAATACATTTCAAGCTCATTTGACACTTTCCAACACATTTCAACGCTTTCCAAACACACTTGTTGCTTCTAGATCCATATTCCAAGTTTCCTTTAAATTCAAGGTGGAGTTGAGATCCGGAGCAAAACTAGTTCCATTCGTTCGAAAGCCAAGAAAAGCAAAGGTATAATCCTTCTTTATTTTCAAAATTTTAAATTCAGATCTAGAATTCTCTTTAGGTCTAAAACTGAAAAGATCTAAAATTTATTAATTTAAGAATCAGAATTAAGTTAATAAACAAATCAATACCTTTTTTATAACCCCTTCTTCGCAAGAAGGGAGAACTGCGTTGGGTTTGATTCCTATTCCATGGGATACGCAGGCTGCCATTCTGAAGGGCATCAACTCCAAAATCTTTTTATCAATATTTCACTTATTTATTTTATTTATTTATTTACTTTTATTTTGGTTTATTCGCATTAACCTTTTGTTTATAATTTTATTGGTTTAGTTGGGGAATGTGTGCTTTTCCTAGTACCCATAAAGGCTAAAGGAAAGATCCCCTTTATTTCATTTGTTTTGATATTGTAATAATTAAGTAGGATTTATCTTGCCTATTTATTTATTATTGTCATAATATATATATATATATATATATATATATATATATATCTGTTCATTCATTATTATATTCCTGTTCATGCATACACAAAAAATCAATTTTTAAGAGTTATTTTGCAATTTTAACCAAACTAAAGAAAATCTATTTTTCTTAATCGTGTAATTACTAAAACCTGATCCCCGAGTCCTCCTTGGTCACTCGCGGATTGGTGCATTTTTTCCATTAGGATAAATCAAATTATTTTTGGAGTCAATCATGTTGGGTTTTCTTTAATTTTCCCAATTAAAATAAATAAATTAAAGTGGCGACTCCCTTTCACAACTTTCAAATCACAAAAATCAATTTTCTGAACTCACAGCGAGTTCCAATCGTGGAGTTTCTCCCGAAGAGCATTTCGATCCCTCTGCAGATTGGACTGGTGCTCGGGCGAGGCCTCACACCCTTTGGTTCCTTTCTCCACTTATTTTATCCAAAATTCATCCAAACTCTTCACCCAGAAATGTCTAATCTAAATGTCCTTCTAGTTCCTTTCCCCGCCTTTTCATTAGACTCAACCATATCCATTAATTCACCCAAAAATATCTACCCACCAGTATAGATACCCTTTTGGTCCCTTTTCTCACTTCCATTCATCAGCCACATTTTTCACCCATAAATATTTAGGAAAGATTGCTTAAACATACCTGTGGTTTTTTTTACTATCTTCCTTTTTAACCATATCTCTCATCCAAACATGTCCAAACACTGACATAAACATCCCTTTTGTTCCTTGCACCAGCCCAACTCTTATGTTCACAATCATCAGAATTATCATACAAACAAGACAAGACAATTATGATGAAGGGGTAGCTGTAAACCTTTAATTCCACACCCTAATCATGTGGTCAAAGCCTAACACATGCTAAGTTTAGTGTACTATGCAGAGTTGGTATCAAAAGAAAATTTTAGCCTTTAAGTACATTGCTCCAAACACTTTATTTTTCAGTGTAGACTAATATGAATAAAAAGCCTACCACATTAGCTACTACTATCTAGGCAATGCCACCAGCCTTTCTAGCAGCTAGTCCCTCCTTTGTCCCTTTAAATTTCAATTTTGCCCTCAAGTCTGATTTTTTTCAATATTTCCAGCCCTAACTTTCCTTGTCTTTTCACTTTTCCTTTTCCTAAACTACCTGTCACCCTATTTGCCTACAAATAGGCCCTCAATTTCTTATTTCAATTCACTCTAAAGCTTATGCTATAGGCTATCTACAAGTTTTATCTTCTTCTTCTCCCTCCAATCAATCTCTTTTAATTAATTAATCTTCTTAATTAGTTAATTCACCCTAACCATGTTAATTAATCCTTTTAATTAACTAATTCTCTTTTAATTACTTTTTTTAAATCAAATTAATCTTTTTTAATCCACCATCCAATCTAATTAATTAATTAATCATTTTAGTTAATTAATCCATCCACCTAATCACCTTAATTAATTAATCTTTTAAATTAATTAACCAATACACTCACTCCATTATATTATTTAATCAATCATTTTAATTAATTAATTAATTCATCAATCAAACCATCCATTCTCATCCTCTCTCCTTGAGAAGGATCCCTGCTTTTCAATATCAATAAAATTGAAAATCAGTCTGACAAAACCCATAAGGTATAATCTTTTTCCTCTCACACTCAAAATACTCAAACCAAAATCAATCTAATTAATCCTTAAACCCCTTCACTTAATTGTGAAACAAACTACATGGGGTTTGATCCTATTCAATGGGGTAAGTAGGCAAGTTTGGAATTTAAATTCAAATTGCAAACCCAAATCCAATTAATACCCTTCCTTTTTTTTTTTTTTCTAATGTAATTATTTACATTTCTACTATCTTTGCAAGGGAATTTGTGATCTTCCTAATACATATAAGGGTTAGAGAAGACATCCCATAATTAATTAATATATTTAACTTGAAATTAAGGAGCGATTATGTGGTTCCTTTAGAATTCCATAAGGACTAAAGGTAGCACACTCCTTAAATTGCGAATGGTTTTACTTAATCATTCTTTTTAATTATGCCATGTGTGAACCCTTAATTCTGCACCTCTCAGAATTACAAACCATTCAGTCAGGAAAGGAATCAATCAAGGCTCTTAAATCATCATCAAATCATCTGGGACTCAGTAACAGGTGCAACGCAATTGGAATCATGGAAAATAGATGAGAAACGAGTGAGAATGGATGAAAACGGGCAGTATGGGCGAACTAGAGCAAGTCGCTGCACACCGCAGAGCCTTTTGCCGTGCTGCAAAGGTTTGTGCAGCAACAACAACATGTTCCTGCTCCTATTTTGGAAATTTCAACCTCTATGTTTCATTCTTCCCCCTATATACAAAGGTGGTCTCTCTACTCTTAAGACAGAGATTTGGAGGCTTAAAAAGCACCAACTTCTAAAGCTTGAAAAACATTACTTCAAGCAAAACGCTTTGCATTTGCTCCTTGCTTCACAAAGCGAGTAGGGGGATTTCTCTTTGATTCCAACCTAACTAGTTTAAGGCTTTCCGCCACCCGCCTGTTCGAGGCAAGTTTCATGCCCAAGGCTTGTGTTTGCCACTAAAGGCTAGCTGCTGCCTGCCATCCAAGACTAAACACCGCCCAACACCAGCCGCCGTCCAAGGCCAGCCATCGCCTGCCATCCAAGGCCAGCCACTGCCTACCATCCAAAGCTAGCTGCCCCCTACCATCCAAAGCTAGCTGCCCTTCGCCATCCAACGCTAGCCACAGCCCACCATCTGAGGCCAGTCATCGCTCACCGTCCGAGGTAAGCTTTTTTTCCTTTAATTTTCCATTATGTAAATTTCCTTGTCTCTTTTAGTTAGTTAATTGAATTAATTTATATAGGTTGCTAGCTAATCAACTTGGTAATCAATTAAATTAATTAATTAACTCAACCATCTTTTAATCAATCAATCAAAACATGATAAGTGGCTAGACTAAACTAACCCCTTTGCAAGAAGGGAGAACTGCGTGGGTTCTAATTCCCATTCGAAGGGATACATAGACGTGCTTGGTTCAAGCATCGAATCCAATTAAAACTAACCAACTTTCCCTCATATCACCTTCTTCACTTACTATTATTTTGTTTTCTTTTACTTTGTTATTAGGCTTAGTTTAGGGACTGTGTGACTTTCCTAGAACCCATAAGGGCTAGAGGAGGTATCCCCTAAGTTTGGATTTCATTATAATATTAACTCTCTTTTATTTTGAATTCTAATTGTGTATAAACTTTATGGATTGAATGATCTTGCATATTATAAATTGTCCATGCATTTTAATTGTTCATGAAATATATTTTAAGTCACTCTTATATTAATTGGCCAAACTTATTTTGTTAAATTAAACTGAAAACCTAGTCCCCGAATCCTCTTTGGTTTCAAGGCTAGTGATCTTTTTCTTTTGGGTAATAATTGGAGTCAAATGGGTTTTTTCCTTATATTTTCCCAAATAAAAATAAATTGAGGTGGTGACTTTAAGAAATAATTTTCAAACCTATCAAAGATAAGCCTGAGGGCATCCTAGTGAGTTCTTTCCCAAATGAGCATTTTAATTCCCTTTAGTAGATCGAACCAGTGCTCGGGCGATGCCTCATAGCTGGGGACTAACTTTCTTTTAATAAAAGGAAAAAATAAGTTGACTACTAATTGGTTTAAAAAGAGTTTAGCCTTTTAATATGATTGTGACTTTGCATGTATCACTTGTATATGCTCTTTATCATCTAACCTAGTTCTAAGAAAATAATGGATAGTGAGTAGCATTGAGTGGGTAACCTTCCTTAGGTCTATTTGCCGATAGTGAAATCATCCACCCTGCGATGAATCCTTTGATCCTTTCAAAGGTGTAACGAGTATGCATGTACTATTAGACCTATATGAGGCTCATTGACTCACATATGGTTAGGTATATCGCTGCTCTAGTGTGATAGGTACCCAAATCGAGCCACCCTTACCTTTTCATGTAATGAACTTAGATCATAGCCTTAGGCTGCATGTACCATAATTAAAACCTTGCATCTTTGCATTTTCATGAAATGTTTTCCTCACGCATATCATGCATCCACATTGTATAACAAAACATGCATTCATCTTAAGTCTAAGTTATACCTTAAACCGAAGAATGGTCATATACTCACTTTTATCCCAACACCTTCACCTCTAAACTTTAAACACTCCCACCTCTATCCCATTCACCTTTGCCCCTTCAAACCTCAAGCCATCACCCTAAACCTTACCCCTTTACCTTAGCCTTTAACCTAAACACCAATACCCTAACCCTAAATCTTAGCCTTTTACCTTAGCCTTTAGCCTAAACACCAATACCCTAACCCTAAACCTTAGCCCTTTACCTTAGCATATAACCTAAATACCAATACCCTAATCCTAAAACCTTACCCCGTTACCTTAGCCTTTAACCTAAACACCAATACCCTAGCCCTAAACCTAAAACTTCATTTCCCTAGCCTTAATCTCAAACACCTCTAACTTTAGACATCATTACCTTAACCTTACCTAAAATTTCTTCGCCCTAAATTGTAACCTAAAAACATCTCTACCCTCCTCTTACCCATACCTCGCCAAACTAGCCATAAGACACTATCGCCCAACATCTTTAGCCCATTACCTTCAAAACCAATCCATTACCCCCAGATTGACAAATGCCTATAGCCTATACCCTAAATCATCAAGACACTATCCTAAGCCTAATACCTTTAGTCCAATACACTACCTTAAGCCCAATACCTTTGACCTAACACAATACCCTAAACCCAATGCCTTTAGCCCAACACACTACCTTAAGTCCAGTACCTGTGGTTCAACCTGATACCTTAAGCTTGAGACCTTGACCTATGCAATCTTAGGGAATCCTAAAAAGCCCAAATGTAGTTAGCTCATAACATTAAGAGGAACCTTTTTCCTCAAAGTTCGCATGCCCATATTCCTGCTTCTTTCCCAAACACTTACCTTATGCTTTGACTTGGTTTTTAAAGGTACCAATGGCAAGTCTGACTAACATGCAAGCTCTAGCCAACCTACTTAAAAAGCAAAAAGAGAACTTTCAAGCTATCCTTATCTTTGCCCTAGATGCTCAATAAGTCAATTTCAACCAGGCTTTAGCTAGCCAATAATCTAGTTTCAATAATACCATAATCCATCTTACTTCTGCTTTCACTAATGCTCTGAGTTTCCAACGCTAACTTATCATCAATAATGTGAGAGGAATGCTAAACCAAGCTAAGCCCATTAATGCTACACCTACCATTAGCATGACTTATGATTTTACATCCTCAATCTCAAATACCAATGCTATTTTAGCCTTAGCCATGCCATCAGTCTTAGATACTAACCTTGCCTCTTCTTTGAATTCTCTTCAAAGCAAGGAAAACTCTATCTCTTTTGCTATCAAGAGACCTTTGGAACTTAACAAAAATGCACTAGAGCAAACCCCTATAATGGAAAAAAAGGTGCAAGAAAAGCGATACCTCCACTCCCATTGCTTTTACTGAATAGAAGAATATGGACACCTATACTCCCCTTATTGATGTCGAGTAGGAGAATATAGAAGAAGCTGCCATAATTGGCCAGCGACCTTTGCAACCTCAACAAAGGGCTTTCACATATTGGGAAGTTCCATTAACAGTGGTTTATAAGAAGGTTTTGGAGGCAAGAATGATAAAACCTTTGGAACCAAGAGTCCCTCCTAATCCCTTACCAAAGAGCTATCACCCTAATGAATATTGTGAATATCATCAAGGAGCGGGGCACCAAACTAATGCATGCAAAGCTTTGAGACATAGAATCCAGGATATGATTGATAGTGGTGACATCATCCCTCCCAAAGTAAAACCCAATTCAACCCCACATTACCTTAGCCCCAAGTGGCATGACATAGAAGAGTTCAAGTTTGACTAATCTGACCTGTCTGAGATTGAATTCTAAGTCTTAGTCTAAATCTCCAAGTATGAGTTTGAATCTGAGTCCAAATCCCAAAGTCTGAGTCTAAATTCAAGTATGAGTCTGTCATCTTATTTTCTTTTATTATTCGTCAATCATATCGATTTCTTTTTTGTCATCTTATAATAAAATTTTCCATTGCAATAAAACATTCACATCATTTTAATTATTTATGCACTTGTCTAAACATGGATGAGCTTTGAAAAAAAACAAAGGAGAGAAAAAGAAAAAAAAAAGAGAAAAGAGAGAAAAAGAGAAATGAACATCAATTAAATCCATGACAATTCAAGTGCCATCAATAATTGCTTTGCCAGCTCCTAACCAAAGAAGTTCAAGAAATATACCTCTCATCAAACAATTGAAGCACAAAATCAAACGATAAACCTCAACAAAGGGCAATAAGTTTTTCAAATCCAAAATTTGAATGTTAAAGTCCCTCAAAATGAAAGAAAGTAGCAAATCATGGTGGAATATTTTCTCCCAAACTTCATCAATCCAAGCTTACTAAGTTGAAAACCCAAAAAGGTGGCTTAGGCAAAAGTTAGAGCTAAAAAAAAAAAAAAAAAAAAAAAAAAAAAAGAGAAAGCTCATCCTAGTTATCTTCCCTCATATCATTCAAAGTTTATCAAATTAGGTTCAATCAATCCATCTCATCTCATGTCTTCAAAGTCATCCTTCTTCACTAAAGGCTCATTCTCTAAAGTGATATTGTCTTCTACGCCCTTATCTCATAGTAGGGGCATGTCTTTCTAGGTCATAACCATCTGTTATTAATCTGTCTGTTAGGCCTACTATGGGTGACACAAATCCAAAAGGATTGGTACAGGAACTCTGGGAAACTTGGGAATTTTGTATTAATTAGATAGTTACTAGGATGGATAGGCAAAGATATTAAATAAGAGATTTAAAACTAACTATATGCTACTATACTAATATTGTGATTAAGGATGTTGATTAGATTGAATTACAAGTCAGAATTGATTTTAACAAGATGTGTTACATGCATGCAATGATTGAGAGTATGGTCTATAATTCCTAAAAGCAACTCTTGTTGTCAATTAGAAGTGTTTGATCTAGAGTCTATGAGCATTCTCATGTCATCATAGAGATAGAACAGAACCATAAATATTCATGCCAATACTATAATTCCCCTTAAAGTGGATTTGCTTGTCTCCAAATGCTTATCCTATTCTCTAAGTAATTTTAATTGTTTTTCCATCAATTTATCCCAACTCTCGTTATGAATAATTTAATTAACATGTTATACATGGTGATCAAGCATATACAACATTAATTAAGCATACAATTCAAACTAAATCATACAAAGCGAGTAAGAAATAGAATGATTAAAACTAATACTTTATTGCAATTCAAAGAAACTAAACTAGTGTATATTTATAGTGTAAATGACAAAGTTTAGACAAGAATACAAGATGAACATCAAGGAACAAAGATAAAAAAGACAAGGGAAAGGAAACTTTGATGATGTTTTCTTCAATCCTTGCTCTAGAAATTTACTTTGAAGAAGTGTCCTTGAATGATTGCTTGAATGTCTTGGTGACTCTTCAATCTTGTTCTAACTTTGAACACTTGAATTACACTTTTGATTACTAACTTAATATATGAATAATACTAACATCACATATCTAAAATTCTATAAAACATTCTTATTTATAGGTTTCTTGGTGTCCCAAGTCATGTCCAATGCAAAAAGGAGCCTTTTGTGAAGTGTTTTGATGAAAAGGCACCATAACTACTCGAGACAAGCTGGGATGAGTCGGCACCATGTGGTTCTAGCATGACTCAGCATGATAGGGCACGAGTCGACACCATAACATTCTGTCACAACTCGGCACCTATGGGGCACGAGTCGACACAAGCTTGGCTTGGCTAATCCTTGCAAAACTTCTTCCTTTCCAAGCAGAGAACCCTTGATCCTTTGATAGTTACCTAATATGATGCAAATATGTATACCTAAACTAATCAATTAATAGTTAATTTTGTGTTTTGATGCATGAATTTTATCTTTAAAGTGGTGCTTTTAATCTTGTTTTTAAGTGTTCTTTAAGTAATCTAGGTAACTCTCAAAAGATCAAGGGTTCTATGCATGAAAGGGAAGAAGTTTTGCAAGGACTAGCCAAGACAAGCTTGTGCCAACTCGTGCCTCATTGGTGCCGAGTCATGACAGGAGACTATGGTGCTGACTCGTGCCCTTTGGTGCCGAGTCATGCTAGAAGCCATATGGTGCCGACTCATCCTCGCCTATCTCGAGTAGTTATGGTGCCTTTTCATCAAAACACTTCACAAAAGGCTCCTTTTTGCAAAGGACATGATTTGGGACACCTAGAAAACTATAAATAAGAATGTTTTATAGAATTTTAGACATGTGATATTAGTATTATTCATATATTAAGTTAGTAATTAAAAGTGTAATTCAAGTGTTCAAAAGTTAGAACAAGATTGAAGAGTCACTAAGGCATTCAAGCAAAGCATTCAAGGACACTTCTTCAAAGTAAATTTCTGGAGCAAGGATTGAAGAAAATATCATCAAAGTTTCCTTTCCCTTGTCTTTTTTATCTTTGTTCCTTGATGTTCATCTTGTCTTCTTGTCTAAACTTTGTCATTTACACTATGAATATACACTAGTTTGGTTTCTTTAAATTGCAATAAAGTATTGGTTTTAATCATTCTGTTTCTTATATGCTTTGCATGATTTAGTTTGAATTGTGTGCTTAATTAATGTTTTATGTGCTTGATCACAATGCATAACATGATAGTCAAATTATTCACAATGAGAGTTGGGATAAATTGATGGAGAAACAATTAAAATTGCTTAGAGAACAGGATAAGCACTTGGAGACAAGCAAATCCACTCTAAAGGGAATTATAGTATTGGCATGAATATTTATGGTTCTATTCTATCTCTATGATGACATTAGAATGCTCATAGACTCTAGATTAAACACTTCTAATTGACAACGGGAGTTGCTTTTAGGAATTATAGACCATACTCTCAATCATTGCATGCATATAACACATCTTATTAAAATCAATTCTGATTTGTAATTCAATCTAATCAACATCCTTAATCATAATATTAGTATAGTAGCATATAGTTAGTTTTAAATCTCTTATTTAATATCCTTGCCTATCCATCCTAGTAACTATCCAATTAATACAAAATTTCCAAGTTCCCTAGAGTTTGACACCCTACTCATCCTATACTAATCCCTTTAGATTTGGGTCAACCCTATGGTGCTGACTTGGTACAATTGACAGAATTTGAAATACCCAAAAATTTGAATTTCTACACCAATTTTTCTTTTCTTTTCATTCCTAATTTAATTGTAATTTGTTTTATTCTTATTTTTGGTCAAAAACTAACTTATTCAACACTCTTTTCCTAAAACAAATCAATGAAAAGTTGTTTCTTTTCCAAAAGGAATCACACCTCTTCCCAAAATATATGACTTTTCACATCACACTCTTATACACCTATATAACCCTAACCTTTACAACACCACTCCCCTACCCTTTCTTTTCAGATTTTGAAAACACAAATCCTAATATTTAAATAATTCTTTCTTCTATTTAAACATCATCTTCTTCATTTCATCATTCACACTACACTATATTCACTCATAGTTGTAAAATTTTTTCTATTTTTCTTCTCTATTTGCTAACTATGGGCCAGACCAAAGGATCAACTTCTTCAAGGTCTCAAGAAGAGCAACAAGAGGAGGCCTTGCATCAATGTATGAGTCCTCCTTCCCCAATCACTCACATGAAGAAGGAGCCAAGTTCTCTAAAATCAAACGTAGAGAAATTGTATCTTGTAAGTATTTTCCTCCCTCTTTAATTCGTGATGTTGGCATAGAGGAAGTATTCAATCAAGTTCTTACCTCTTGTGGTTTGAAAGAGCTTGTAAGTATGCAAGAACATTCCTATGGCAATCTTGTTTATGAGTTTTTTAGTACACTTGATATCAATGATACTAATTCTCAAATTCTGGAATTTAGATTGCTTAGCCAACCTTACCAATTAACTTACAATTTTATGCAAAAAGTTTTTGGTTTTAAAAGAACCACGTTTGTGATATCACAAATGATTTTAATGTTAATGACTTTTGGACATTCTTAACTGATACAAAAACCCCTTTTGAACCTAAAAAGGGGAAAGTAATATTCATCAAGGATTTAAAATTGTAGATGTTGCATAAAGTCATTGCATGTGTTATTTTTGGTAAAACTGAAACTAATAGAGTAACTGTTCAAGAGCTCTTTTTGATGTGGTGTGTTCATAAATCAAAGCAAGTGTGTTGGACATATTGGATTTTTAATCAACTCCTCATGTGTGTTACACGTAAGGAGCATCTATTAACACATGGTCATATTGTTACCAGCATTGCTAAGGGATTTCATATTGATTGCTTAACTTTCCTTATGTTGTCAAATACTCATATTTCACAAAGCAAGCCTTTGTAAGAGGTGAGGTTGTGGATGGAGATTTTAACCATGTTGCAACTTACACACGATCTTATTGGAAGGGGTTACGTCACCCTATTTATAATTCGAATGAAGACTCTAATGATGATGTCCCACCACCACCAAGAGCCCAATCAACGGTTCAACTTGCATTACCACCATCATCCTCTACTCAAGAAGAAGCAAGTGGCTCCACTCTTAGTGACCTTGTAACAACCCACACCCACCCTAGGAATTTTTGTGATAAATTGCTTGAATTAGAATCTATAAGGTTAAGTGTGTGCTTGTGTGAAAATTTGTGATCTAAGTGATTGATGAGTATGTGGCATATTAAATTAATTTTAATATGCATAATATGTGTTGCTATTGTGAAATAAATGATTTACATGAAGTGCATTTACATGAAAGAATTTATTTTAAATAAAATGAATTTTCATGGAAAAAACAATTTTTAAGCATAAAATAATTTTATGGGTATTTTTAAAATATTTTTAAATAAATGTTTTTGAGGGAAATATTCCAGAATTAAAAAGAAAAATATTATTTTCATTTTTAAATCCTTTCAACCAAAATTTTTAAAGAAAAAGCCCAATTACCCAAAAGCCCACTATACAAAAATGCTCCTAACCTAATTCATTAAGGGTAAAAGTGGAAATTCCACTCCAACCCTAATATATATTCTAATTTTCGGCCAAACAAGGGTTTCCAGCAGCCATTCCCTTATTCTTTCTGTATTCTGGTAGAAAAATCTCTCAAAATAATTCTCTCTACCGAAATATCAAAAACACTTTACCGTTTCGCGATTTCGTGACTGTAATCGTAAGTTTTTATTCTCTTTCGATTTCTAAATTGTTTTCTATGAAATAAATTATGGGAAAATTATTTTGAACTGTTTGATTACTGATTTCTATAGATTCAATTCTGTTTGAGTGAATTTTTGGAAGAGAAAATTTATTTTCTACCGAAAATACGATTTTTTCCGCAAGATTTCTCCAAAGGTGAATTCTTTAACTTAAAATCACAATTTTATTGCATAAACATCATGGGGGGGGGGGGGCGGGGCGGGGGCGGGGCGCAGGGTGATTTGTACTTGTTTGTATTCTAAACTAATTTTTGATTTGCTTTGATGAAAAATATTGCATGAAATAATATTTCTGCATATTTCTGTGATGACCGAAAAGTTTTGAAAAACAAAGGAATTCAAGGTTTTCGTGTTAGGACTTGGAAATTGGAAAATTTTATTCTTTCATGAATACATGGCTGCCAATTTGTGTGAATTGGTATTCTAATATGATATTTGTTTTGTTTAGATGAAAAATAATGACTGAATTATGTGTCTGTTTATCGCTGAAATAAACGAAATGCATGGAAAGCGTGAAAACTCATGATTTTTCACCTAAGTCTTTGAACTTGGAATTTTTTTGTATAAACCTTACCTATGGCTGCCAATTCATGAAGGAATGTGTTTTAAACTGATATTTTCAATGATTGAATGAAAAATAATGGTTTAAACAATCTTTTTGCATATTTCTGAAATGACCAGAAAATACCTAAAACAAGGAAACTTATGGTTTTGTGCACTATAATGCAAAAGATTGAATTTTTCTATATTACTAACACCAATAGTGGCTGATTCTTATGGATTTAAGTTCTAAAATGATTTTTGTTATGTTTACATGAAAAATCTTGGTTCAAACCATGTTTTTACATATTTCTGAAATAGACAGAAAGCACGAAAAAAAGGAGAATTTGGTATTCACCTTAATGATGCATTCGGCCTACATGAACAATTGTGTCCAAACGTTTATAAATTTTACGTGATGTGTCTTGGTGATTGTTGACATGTATGTATGTATAATGGATGATGAAATTGCATGTTAGTTGAAGGTATGATCCTAGATAAGCTTAAATGTATTATAGTATACTTAAGGTATACTTAAGGTATCTTAACCTTGTATTTTGGTTAGAATGCAAATGTGATTGAGGAAATTGGAATTAGGAGTTATGATGAATTGATGATGAACATATGATTATGAGTTAATGAAGTAAAAGGGATTATAAGAGCTAAGTATGATGTTTGAAGGATTAATTGTTAAGTTGACATGTATAGAAGTGTAAAGTGAACTAAGATAATTGACAAGTGAATTGATATTGGGGTAATGATAATGTGATGACCTTAAAAAGGTATTGATATGATTGCAATGTGTTTTCATGTGAGCCTATAAGGCCTAAGTATGCAAGACTTTTAAGTCAACGTGACATGTGCAAGTGATGAGTACACCTATGAGTGGACTCTAATGTATATGCTATATGTGTATGGGTAGTTATGGGATAGAAACATCATGAGTAAAAAAATACTAAGTATTAAATCAAATATTATGTTAAAGTTTGAGGAGCTTTAGAAGTACAAAAGGGACTACGTGTACTAGGACCAAAGGAATCCCAAGGTGAGTAAACGCAATGTTCTTGTTACAAATATGAACAACATCATGTTGTGCTTTAAGAATGTGAAATATTGATATGTGAACCTTTGTGATCTTTGAAACCCAAGTTCTTTCTATTTTAAATATTATTATTTCTTTGTTAAACTTAGGTTGCCAAAGGACATTTGGTCTAAAATTATTTTGTTTATCCAATGAGAACTTTTTGTGATTAACATGCTAACTTGTATTCTTTCTGGAACTACACTTTCATTGTATTATTGTTGAAAGCCAAACTACTATTGTTATTGAAATACATGTTATTGTTGCCTTATGTGATATTGTTAATTGTGTTTACCAATAGCTCTAGCTATGGTACCTTTACCTTTTATGCAGAATCCTCGTGCCGATGCGGGTAATCATCGGAACCTGTGTACATGGTCTTAACCTGATAGATAGGGGTAGTGTATCCACCTCAACTAGAAGGGGCGGTTTTAGCCATGGGGCCTGATTAGCTTCATGCTTTCCATATGATAGGAGTTGGAATTTGGCAAAGGCCACCTCTCCTCAATGTGTTTTGAGTGAATTGAGTATAGTCTTCACTCTATAAGTGTTATAAGTGTGATTTCTGCAAACTTGCTAAATTGAACCCTTGCTGAATTGCAACCTAATTCATGAGTTATAAACCATGAACTATGTGTATAAGCTATGTGTTTCCTTTCAAAGGAATATGTGATAATGTATGTGCCTTTACGTTTACTCATTGAGATCATCTATCTCACCCCTTTTCCTTGTGTGGTTCCAGGTGAGCAAAAGTGAGGAGGCAAGGTGATGGCTCAAGCATTCTACTTCGCTTGGGGAATTCCTTATCCGAGTTATCAATAATACTATATTTATGAAGTCTTGTTTTTAGATGCTCCGGGAATGTTAATTGATACTTATAGAGATTTTTATTATTTTCCTTATGGATTTTATATGTAATGATTTAGTTTAAGTCTTCCGCAAATTATGGTATTTATCTAAATGTTTTAATGAGTAATGAAGAAGGTTCGGTAAGATCCTAGGCATGATTGTTATATGTTAATGGGTTCTACGGGCGTGGGTGACCTTATGTCTCCCTATATTCTAGGACCGTCGTATCTCATAAGGTTGGGATGTGACAGACCACCAACTTTTGGAGGAGATTTTTGTTAACCAAAGGAGCATGCAATGTCAATTTACCGCTTTGTAGGCTAGGAACCAAAGGATGGAGCGCACACAATATAGTATGGACTACAAATTACGTAAGTTCTTTACTACTCCGGGTATGAAATTCCTTCACCACCACCACCCAATGATCAATGAGGTATGTTTTTCTTCCCTTCTCCATCATCTTCACTTTTCTTCACATTGGGCACAATGTGAATTTCAAGTATGGGGGAGGGATCGAATGATGAAATTTGAAGCTTTCTATTTACTTTTATGTTTTATTTTATTTTTCATTTTATGCATTTTTAATATATTTCACATGATGATTGTTGTTTAGTTTAGTATTTTACAATTTGCATCAAGAATTTTGTCCTTTTACTTGAGTTTCTCCATATTATTTTATCTTTATTAAGTTTTCTCATTCTGTTTTCTAACTAATTTGATGATCGTTCTTGATAAATGCCCAATTGGTAAAATTCTTAAGTCTTTTTCTAGTATCTATTAAGATTTTGTCTTTTTATCTCACTCTTATTGCTTCTAAAGATTTCTAATTATCTAGTCAATTTTCTAATTATACTTAATTGTCAAAATTGATATAAGTTAAGTCTTTGAATTTGCATGATTTAAGTTGCCTAAAGGAAACTATAGCCATAATACGAGTTATGCATTAGTCAATAATGAATGAGGATACTAAAAGAACTATATTTGTTTGCTAATAAAAATACATATTGAGTAAGTTGTGTGTAAATGAGTTTGCTCCTTAGTTGCATTCAATTCGAAAGATATGTATGGTATGCCTATTAAATATGTACATTGAGTAAGTCCTGCGCAAATGAGTTTGCTCCTTAGTCGCATTCGATTTGAAAGATGTACCTTATTTAATAAAAAAAAAAGAAGAAGAAGAAAAAAAAAGAATAAGCAAACTATGTGTCTAAAAATGCCATGAGACTTATTGCATTCTTGCGTGTGCTTTCTCTTGTCCCAAAGAAGGCAACTTGAATTTATTGAACTCTTGACTTAATGCATGGATACTTTGACTAGAAAAGCATGATTAGGTCCTTGACTAAATAATTGAATAACTTTGTTACCAATAGGGATGAGATAATAAGACAAAGCTCAAAATTTATACTATAAGACTTGTCATCCTTTATCATTATTGAGCACTAAGAACTATATCATCAAAATATTAGCCATATACTCCTTAAATAAATTTTAAAGATTGTTTAATTAAGATTGTTTCATAGTTATCTTGGAGAAACTAAGTAATTTCTTTGTCTCTTCCCTCTTTGTTCTTGCTTAAGGGCAAGTAAGGTTTAAGTATGGGAGAATTTGATATGATGCAAATATGTATACCTAAACTAATCAATTAATAGTTAATTTTGTGTTTTGATGCATGAATTTTATCTTTAAAGTGGTGCTTTTAATCTTGTTTTTAAGTGTTCTTTAAGTAATCTAGGTAACTCTCAAAAGATCTATGCATGAAAGGGAAGAAGTTTTGCAAGGACTAACCAAGACAAGCTTGTGCCGACTCGTGCCCCATTGGTGCCGAGTTGTGACAAAAGACTGTGGTGCCGAGTCATGCAAGAAGCCACATGGTGCTGACTCATCCTAGCCTGTCTAGAATAGTTATGGTGCCTTTTCATCAAAACACTTCACAAAAGGCTCCTTTTTGCAAAGGACATGATTTGGGATACCTAGAAAACTATAAATAAGAATGTTTTATAGAATTTTAGACATGTGATATTAGTATTATTCATATATTAAGTTAGTAATTAAAAGTGTAATTCAAGTGTTCAAAAGTTAGATCAAGATTGAAGAGTCACCAAGGCATTCAAGCAAAGCATTCAAGGACACTTCTTCAAAGTAAATTTCTGGAGCAAGGATTGAAGAAAATATCATCAAAGTTTCCTTTCCCTTGTCTTTTTTATCTTCGTTCCTTGATGTTCATCTTGTCTTCTTGTCTAAACTTTGTCATTTACACTATGAATATACACTAGTTTGGTTTCTTTGAATTGCAATAAAGTATTAGTTTTAATCATTCTATTTCTTATATGCTTTGCATGATTTAGTTTTAATTATGTGCTTAATTAATATTGTATGTGCTTGATCACCATGTATAACATGATAGTCAAATTATTCACAACGAGAGTTGGGATAAATTGACGGAGAAATAATTAAAATTACTTAGAGAATAGGATAAGCACTTGGAGACAAGCAAATCCACTCTAAGGGGAATTATAGTATTGGCATGAATATTTATGGTTCTGTTCTATCTCTATAATGACATGAGAATGCTCATAGACTCTATATCAAATACTTCTAATTGACAACGAGAGTTGCTTTTAGGAATTATAGACCATACTCTCAATCATTGCATGCATATAACATATCTTATTAAAATCAATTCTGATTTGTAATTCAATCTAATCAACATCCTTAATCATAATATTAGTATAGTAGCATATAGTTAATTTTAAATCTCTTATTTAATATCCTTGCCTATCCATCCTAGTAACTATCCAATTAATACGAAATTTCCAAGTTCCCCAGAGTTCGACACCCTACTCATCCTATACTAATTCCTTTGGATTTGGGTCACCCATAGTAGGCCTAACATTACCTAGATTACTTAAAGAACACTTAAAAACAAGATTAAAAAGCACCACTTCAAAGATAAAATTCATGCATACAAATACAAAATTAACTATTAATTGATTAGTTTAGGTATACATATTTGCATCATATCACTGTCTCGTCGCTTAGCTCAAAGGTTTTAGGCACAATCTCTCACATTGCTAATCTATCATGTTCCTATCTCTTATTGGGAGCAAAAATCCCTAAGTTGTCTTTTCTCATTAGTCCTTCAACCACTCCTTAGGGCACTTCCTTTCATCTAATCTGTTGTCTACATTCAAGCCAATAAAGTGTCACTCTAAATATCTCTTCAATCTTAAAACCACAAGGTTAGCCTGGCTTGTTCTTTTCCATGAATCATGTTACAGATAGCAAAATCATACAACATCCCTGATCCTTTTCAAAATTTTCCAACCCTCCTTTGAACCATTCCCCAACTTCAAAATGTACCATTCCATCATTTTCAAGTTCAAGCCTCATACCATCCTTTCCTTGGCAAAAATCTCATCATCTTTTAAGGGCTAAGCCTATGGGCAAAACTAACATCCTAATTCTTTCAAGACTCATCATCCTTAAAGCCAGCTTTCTCTAGCTAACCAAAATCAAATCATGTCTTGCAAAGCTTAAGAAGGGCTCAGACCACTCAAATCATCCCATGTCTCATTGGTAAAATCTCATTATCCTTGAAAAAAAAAAGGAACAACCAAGCCTCCTTGGCAAATTACATCACCCATAAAGTCCAACTGAGTCAAAGCCTGCCAATAGTCTAATGGGCATTGAAAAATCTGATATAACCATGACAAAGGGCAAGCCTCCATCCATAAGCCTACGGTATCCTTATAACTAAAACCTATGGCACTGCATTTGAGATAAAGCCTTCACTATGAAGTCCAAACCAAAAAATCTTCACCATGAAGCCTAAGCCCAAAAGCCTTCACCATAAAAACCACTCCCTAAAAGCTTTAATTATGAAGCCCAAGCCTAGCCTTCACCATGAAGCCCAAACTAACAAGCCTAAGCCTAGCTTTCACCATTCACAAAAGACCATAATCTCCTCCAAAGCCAAATCTGACCAAACCTTCTCTAACTAACTTCTTAGCCTGACCTGTCCTCTAAGCCAGACCTAACTGAGCTAAAGGCAAAACTTGACCAAGTCTTCCAAATAAACTCCCCAAAGGTTGTAACCTGGCTAAACCGAAGTGCCAGACCTAACATGAACTTCTCCAAGGACAAGCCTCATAAACCTTCTAATATAATCATCTCCAAAAAACCTAACCTTCCTTATCTAGCTCTCTAATTCAACCTCAAACCAAAGTCAGACCAATCTAAACTAAACAACCCGATCTTTTCCAAAATGACACCTTACTTCTTCCTAGGGTAAACTAATAGCCATTAACCAACCAATCTCATACCTGACATGCTTATCTTCATCTCTATGCTAGCCAATCAACTAAAAACCAAATGACCAAACCACTTTCCTTTATCATTTCAAAGTGGGGGCACATCCCTTCCAAATATTCACCTTTCTGAAATGGGGGCATCTTTCTCCTAAAGATCAACACTTTTATACCAGCACTGACCCATCATATGCTCAATGTATCATATCATTGCATAATTATCTAGCATTTTTTGCATTGAACAGGATCATAAATCAAGGCAAATTGTCAAAACTCTCGAAGAAAGATAGGACCATCATCATCATTCCTACCAAACAGGATCACCACTTCGTTGATTCCTACCAGACAGGATCATCATCATTCCTATCAGATAGGATGTAATACCTAAGGGTTCCATAACTCATTAGAGTTATAATAATACTACAAAGTATAAATTACTATAAACATAGTACTAATGTTATAGTGATGGGATGAAGAAATCCTTTTTGATGTTAATTGCATAATTGTGTATCTTTATAGAGTGTGAATGTCCATGTGCATTTTATTCAGTTAATTTAAGGTAATGTGTCTTAGTTTAATTTTATTATGATATGGGAAGGTAGGATTTGACATGCCAAGTGAAAGGGAAAGGAAAAAGCTACGGAAAATTTTTAGGTTCGAAAAACGTGTTCGAGTGGGCTTGTTAATGGGCCTTAGACTCAAGGCCCAAGCCCATGGTTTGGCCCTCCCACCAAGGTCCAAAATTTGGTGGGACTTAACTCAACTAAGATTAGAATAAGTTAACTAAGGGTTAAGGTGAGGTTAGGTTAGGTTACTCACCATTTGGATGTTAGCCATCTTTATTGACTTTTGTCAACTTTGACACCTAAGCTAATCCCTTTCCCATCACTTTGTCCACATGCATCTTGGTGATCATGAAAATCATCAGTATGGTGCCAATTGACCATCCACCTAAAGGCAATCTTAACCATCCACCTTGATCAATCTCAACCATCCACCTTAGGCAAAAATATGACCATTGATCTTGTGAGATTAAATCACCACCATTGACTTCATTTTCATATAAAGTGAAAATATGTAAATTCCTCTCATTTGTAACCTCACATCAAAATCACACCCTCATCAAAAGTTAAATTCTCTCAACTTATTCTTCATCATAGGATCAAATTCAAAGCATTTCAAGGTAAGATTTCACATTTAAGTGTTCCTTCCATTGTTTCTAACCTAAGAATAATAAGTTGTTAGCAAGTATGTACTTTTCTTTTGATTTCTATGGTTGATTTTGATGGTGAGATTCAAGAGAGGATTTAGGTTGCATGTTAGATAAGGGAATATGAAAATTGGTGAAATTTGGGGTTTAATAAGTAAGAGGTAACAAGGAAAGCATGAGAAGGTTAAGGGAAATTGAGCAGACACGAGTGGCCCCACCACTAGGATTCCAGCTGTGTGATAAGGGAAATTTAGAATCTCGTCCAGAAGCCTCCCACAAGTGGAGGCACGGCTGAGGTTTCACCTGTGGGAAGCCATGTTTTTAGCCAAACTAAAATAGTTGGTCTTAGTGTTCAAGACTTAATACTAGATTATTTTATTAATATTTTTATGGATTTCCTTATTCAAAATCCTATGATATAAGATATTGATGAATGATATGTTTATATGAAATGGTTAGAGTTTAGTTAGAAGGTTAACGGAATAGAAATTGATGTACCTTGTTTGGATGTATTTGTAGAATCGAAAGGCAAGGGTATTGCTCGGGATACCAAAGAGACTCGTTATAGTTTGCATTAAGTTTATCAAGTAGGAGCTAAAGAGTAAGAGGTGAGTACTTAATAATATTTTCAACTTGAGCTTTAAATATAAACATAAATGTTGATTCATTTCAAATTTGGAATGCATTGAAATCCTTTGGCAAGCATCATTTACCTTCTTGATTATTGAGCCTATGTTGCTTTTATCTTATAATATAAGCAATGATGAGAACCTAATTGTTATTGATACATTATCTATCAAATTATTTCATGGACAGAAAGGAAATATGTTATAATGATACTATGATAAGCAGGATACCCCTCTAATGTGGGGCAATACATCAGACATTGTGAATAGGGTAAAGAATATCTGAACCCTAGCTGGGAAGGGTTTAATGTCCCCAGTACGTATGGCCTGATCAGTTGTATATGTGACAAGGTTTATAGGAGTGAGCAAGGCATAAGCCACCACTCGATTGATTATAGGGGAAATGCACTATTTCCAAGAAAGAAATTATTCTGCTAAAGATATAATATTTTATTTATACATATGGGAAATTGTTTTCATAAGGATAATTTTTAATCTACTTTACGTCATTATTATACAAAACTACCTTTGAGCATACACTAATGTTTAACCGTTGATATTATTTTGTACTCACTAAGCTTTTTTTCACCCCATAGTGGTTATTTATTTTTAGGACTAGCTGATAGAGTAGCAAGGTAAATTCTAAGTTTTGCATCTTCGCTTAGAAAATTGCACTGCTTTATGGGTGCCATATTGTATATACTATGTTATATTTTGAAAGTTTAACTCTAGAGCTCCATGGATTGTAAAGGTCTGTAATAATGATATGGTTTGGAATATTCATAATGTGTGTATGGGTTAGCATAATCTTATTTTAGTCTAAGCACATGGGCCACATGTGAATGAATTATAACTAAAAAATGATAAGTGTTATTTTAGCGATGAATGATATGGTAATTAATGATAAGGAATAATTGTTTGGTTCCAATCTTGGGATAAGGATAACATGGTTTTCTTCAAAACTTAATAACTTAAGAGGGTTCTATAGGTTTAGGTGACCTTAAGTCTCTCTATGCCCTAGGATAGTCATGGCTCAAAGATGGGTCATGACACAGGACCACCACTTCGTCAATTCCTACCATACAGGATCGCCTTCAATCCTACCAGACAAGATCATTGCCTTCAATCCTACTAGACAGGATCATCATCATCATTCCTACCATACAGGATCATCACTTCATCGATTCCTACCAGACAAGGTCATCATCACCATCACTTCATCGATTCCTACTAGACAGGATTGTCATCACCACCACTTCATCGATTCCTACTAGATCACCACCACTTCATTGATTCCTACCAGACAGGGTCGTCATCACCACCACTTTGTTGATTCCTACTATACAGGGTCATCATCACCACTGTTTCATCGATTCTTACCAGAAGGAACCGCCATTTTTTTCCTGCCGCTTCCAAATATATTAAGGGCATCCTCTTCATTCTAAAGTTCACACTAATCAAAACTTTCTGCCACTCCCAAATATATCAGGGGCATCCTCTTCATTCTAAAGTTCAGACTCATCAGAACTTCCTGCTGTTCTCAAATATATCGAGGGCATCCTCTTCATTCTAAAGTTCACACTCATCAAAATTTTTTGCCACTCCCAAATATACTGAGGGCACCCTCTTCATTCTAAAGTTCACACTCATCAGAACTTCTTGCTGCTCCTAAATATACTAGGGGCATCCTCTTCATTTTAAAGTTCACACTCATCGAAACTTTTTGCAACTCCCAAATATACTGGGGGCATCCTCTTCATTCTAAAGTTCACACTTATTAGAATTGCCTATCAGACAAAGCAATCCTGATGAGTGGGGTAATTGTGAACCTTTAATTCTACACCTCTCAGAATTATAGACCATTCAGTCAAGAAAGGAATCAATCAAGGCTCTTAAATCATCATCAAATCATTTGAGACTCAGTAATGGGTGCAACACAATTAGAATCATGGAAAATGAATGAGAAACAAGCGAGAACGGATAAAAACGGGCAAAATGGGAGAATCAGAGCAAGTTGCCAAATGATGCAGAGCCTTTTACAATGCCACAAACTACTGCAGAGACCTCTGCAGCACTACTGTAGAGACCTCTGCGGTGCCGCAAAGGTTTGTGAGGTAACGATGGTGTGTTCCTGCCCCCATATTGAAAATTTTAGCCTTTATGCTTCATTCTTCTCCCTATATATAGAGGTGGTCTCTCTACTCTTAAAATAGAGACTTGGAGGCTTAAAAAGCACCAACTTCTAGAGCTTCAAAAGCATTACTTCAAGCAAAACACTTTGCATTTGCTCCTTGCTTTGCAAAGCAAGTGGAGGGGTTTCTCCTTGATTCCTACTCGATGACTAGTTTAAGGCTTTTCGCCACCTGCCTGTTTAAGGCAAGTCTCTTACCCAAGGCTCGTGTCTACCACCAAAGGCTAGCCACCGCCCGCCGCCCAAGGCTAGCCACTATCTAACACCAATCGCGGTCATCCGTCCTAGGCTAGCCGCCGCCTGCCATCCAACACTAGCCACTACCTGCCATTAGAGGCTAATCATTGCCCGCCGTCCGAGGTAAGCTTCTTTTCATTTAATTTTCCACTGTCCAAATTTCCTTGTCTCTTTTAGTAAGTTAATTGAAATAATTTATCTAGGTTGCTAGCTAATCAACTCGGTAATCAATTAAATTAATTAATTAACTAAACCCTCTTTTAATCAATCAATCAAAACATGATAAAGTAGCTAGGCTAAACTAACCCCTTCATAAAAAGGGAAAAATATGTGGGTTCTGATTCCCATTCAAAGGGATACATAGGCATACTTGGTTCAGACATCAAATCCAATTAAAACTAACCAACTTTCTCCTCTATCACCTTTTTCACTTACTATTATTTTGTTTTCCTTTACTTTGTTATTAGGCTTAGTTTGAGAACTGTGTGACTTCCTTAGAACCCATAAGGGCTAGAGGAGGTATCCCCTAAGTTTGGATTTCATTGTAATATTAACTCTCTTTTATTTTGAATTCTAATTGTGTATAAACTTTATAGATTGAATGGTCATGCATATTATAAATTGTCTATGCATTTTAATTATTCATAAAATATATTTTACGTCACTTTTATATTAATTGGCCAAACTTATTTTGTTAAATTAAGCTAAAAACCTAGTCCCCGAATCCTCTTTGATTTCAAGGCTAGTAATTTTTTTCCTTTGGGTAATAATTAGAGTCAAATGGGTTTTTTCCTTATATTTTCCCAAATAAAAATAAATTAAGGTAGTGACTCTAAGAAATAATTTTCAAACCTATCAAAGATAAGCCTGAGGGCTTCCTCGTGAGTTCTTTCCCAAATAAGCATGTCGATTCCCTTTAGTAGATCAAACTGGTGCTCGAGCGAGGCCCCACACCATGCATTCATATTATGCCATGTTTCTATTAGGCCTACTATGGGTGACCCAAATCCAAAGGGATTAGTATAGGATGAGTAAGGAGTCGAACTCTGGGGAACTTGGAAATTTTATATTAATTGGATAGTTACTAGGATGGATAGGCAAGGATATTAAATAAGAGATTTAAAACTAACTATATGCTACTATACTAATATTGCAATTAAGGATGTTGATTAGATTGAATTACAAGTCAGAATTGATTTACATACATGCAATGATTGAGAGTACGGTCTATAATTCCTAAAAGCAACTCTCGTTGTCAATTAGAAGTGTTTGATCTAGAGTCTATGAGCATTCTCATGTCATCATAGAGATAGAACATAACCATAAATATTCATGCCAATACTATAATTCCCCTTAGAGTGGATTTGCTTGTCTCCAAGTGCTTATCCTATTCTCTAAGTAATTTTAATTATTTTTCCATCAATTTATCCCAACTCTCGTTATGAATAATTTGACTATCATGTTATACATGGTGATCAAGCATATACAACATTAATTAAGCACAAAATTAAAACTAAATCATGCAAAGCATATAAGAAATAGAATGATTAAAACTAATACTTTATTGCAATTCAAAGAAATCAAACTAGTGTATATTCATAGTGTAAATGACAAAGTTCAGACAAGAAGACAAGATAAACATCAAGGAACAAAGATAAAAAAAAAAAGACAAGTGAAAGGAAACTTTGATGATATTTTCTTCAATCCTTGCTCTAGAAATTTATTTTGAAGAAGTATCCTTGAATGCTTGCTTGAATGCCTTGGTGACTCTTCAATCTTGTTCTAACTTTTGAACACTTGAATTACACTCTTAATTACTAACTTAATATATGAATAATACTAATATCACATGTCTAAAATTCTATAAAACATTCTTATTTATAGTTTTCTAGGTGTCCCAAATCATGTCTATTGCAAAAAAGAGCCTTTTGTGAAGTGTTTTAATGAAAAGGCACCATAACTACTCGAGACAAGCTAGGATGAGTTGGCACCATGTGGTTCTGGCATGACTCAGCACCAAAGGGCACGAGTCGGCACCACAACCTTCTGTCACGACTCAGCACCTATGGGGCACGAGTCGGCACAGGCTTGTCTTGGCTAATCCTTGCAAAACTTCTTCCCTTTCAAGCATAGAACCCTTGATCCTTTGAGAGTTACCTAAATTACTTAAAGAACACTTAAAAAAAAGATTAAAAGCACCACTTTAAAGAAAAAATTAATGCATTCAAACACAAAATTAACTATTAATTGATTAGTTTAGGTATACATATTTGCATCATATCAGTTTCATGCATTTTAATTGTCATTCAATACCTGTCATTCATGAATTGGTTTTTCTAATTCAAATTAAACTTAAGAGCTAAATTTAGATTATTTAAATAAAAACCTAGTCTCCACGCTCAACTTGATTCGAAGACTAGTTATTTTGATCCTTATGTAAATTAATTAACTAAAATTGATGAATTAGAGTCACGAAGGGATTTTTCCTTTATTTTTTCAATTTTAAAATAAATTAGGGCTGTGACTCCCAAAATCAGTTTTAAAAATCAAAAAATCAAAATTTCAAACTATAGTTATTCCAATCGTGAGCACCGAAGTTCATTCCATAACTTGCTCACCTTTCCTTAAGGCATTTTGAGTAAGGAAGGGTGTTTGGACGAGACCTCACAGAGGGACATCACAACAATCAACATTTCCTTTACTCGTTTCTTGTGGTATCCCTTAACACCAAAATATTGTAAAGAGGGGCAAGATGCTGACACTATCTTTTATAAGTTGTAACAAATGACTAGAATTGATTGATTCAAATTTAATTTTTATGTCGTGATTTAAGTTTCTGCCATTTTAATTTTCTGCAATTGATTGATCCCTTTAAATTTCTGCAATTTTAATTTTGGCAATTGATTGATACATTTAAATTTCTACAATTAATTTCAAATTAATTTTCTAGAAATTGATTGATCCATTTAATTTTCTGCAACTAATTGATTCATTTAAATTTTTGCAATTTTAATTTCTTCAATTGATTTATCTGTCTAATTTATGTAATTGATCGATCCATTTAATTTTTTGCAATTTAATATCCATTGTATTTTTTGTAATTTAATTTCCTGCAAATTGATTAATCCATTTAATTTTCTGCAATTGATTGATCCACTTAAATTTCTATAATATTGATTGATCCATTTTAATTTTCTATAATATTGATTGATCCATTTTAATTTTCTGCAATTTAATTGTCTGTAGTTGATTGATTCATTTAAAATTTTTCACAAGTTAATTTCCAACGATTGATTGATTTAATTAATTTTTACTAGTCTAATTTCCATGCAAGTTGATTGATTTATTTAATTTTCTAAAATTTAAACTTCCTCACAAAAATAATGATAATAATAATAATCACTAACCAAAATACTTATCGCTTTTTCTTTACTCATTTATTGGCTTGAAAGTTTCACTTTTCAATTCAAAAAACTTATAAAGAGGGGCAACTATAGACACCATATTTTTTCCAGCCCATTTTTATTGTTTATATATATATATATATATATATATATATATATATATATATATATATATATGAAATTTCAAAAAATATAAAAATTCATTTTAAATTTGAATTTCACATATAGTATTAATTTTATAAAAATAATTTCACACACACACACACAAATACACACACACACACACACACACACACATATATATATACATACACACACACACACACACACACACACACACACATATATATATGTGTGTGTGTGTGTGTGTGTGTGTACACACATGCACATGCACGTACATATATGTATATATGTTCATATATATAAGTGTGTGTGTGTGTGTGTGTGTGTGTGTGTGCACACATATGTGTGTGTGTGTATACACACACACACACACACACACATATGTGTGTTATACGTGTATGTGTATATATATGTGTGTGTGTGTGTGTGTGTGTGTGTGTGTGTGTGTGTGTGTGTATGTGTGTGTGTGTATACATATATATATATATATGTATGTGTTTGTGTTATATATATGTATATATGTATATATGTAGACACGTATATATATATATTTGTGTGTGTGTGTATGTATATAAAGTCATGCCTGCTCTTTAAACCCATCACCACCAACATGAGCTAAGGTGCGAGCCTTTCTTATACACTATTTGGCTCCAACAGCCATTAACTCGTATGGGGATGAGTGTTGAGGAGTGCCCTACAAGAAAGAGGTGAGAAAGATGTTTCTAAGCAGTGCACCCTAAAGCATTTAGCAAACTCTTTTTTATGGGTGTGTGTGTGTGTTATATATATTTACACACACACACACACACACATATATATATAAAGTGATTTTATTTTTAATAAAATCAATTTGAATTTGATTTTGAATTTTTTGAAAATGGACATCTTGCTTAAGATGTATGAGATGTCTCATTTTTCCTTTTTTCAAGGCATTAATCTAAAAATTATGAATTGAATTTGCTTTTATAAGATTGAGATTTCCTTTCTTTGGTTTTTCAAGGAAAGGAAAAATGATTTTTGAATTCCTTATTTTGAAAATAATTCCATCATCAGTGACTTTATAGGGAGTAATCAAATTAATGAAAGGAGTTCCCAATATAACCATCTGGTGAAGGTTTTTTGGCAAAAGAAAAACATTTTTTTAAAGCAATGTTTCCGTTTACTATTGAAGCTTCAGTTTTCTCGCCAATAGTTAGTTTTGAATTATTTGTTGTAATAAGTTTTTCTTTTATTTCAGAATGATATCGTTTTGGAACTAAGTTATAGTTAATACAGTTGAGATATGCTCCTGTATGAAACAAAGCAATTGTTTCCAATTGAAATCATTTGGAAAAACAATCTTGATTTGAATAAAATATTTTCAAGAAGTAATTTCTTTCAAAACATTTATAAAATTGTCTGGAATATCTAGAGCCTTCTCCAAATTATCCAGGTTTTGTCGTTCAAAATTTTCTATATGATCATCTGAACTAAATTCAGAATTTGAGTCAGACATTTTTGAAATAAGATTTTGGATTAAATCATAATCCTTTTGCTATCTTAGCTTAAGGTCTTTCAATTATGACTTAACTTCCTTAATCTCTTTTTGAAGGTCTTGAACTGTAGGGACAAGTTTTTTAGACTTCTTTCCTCTATCTAGAATGGCTATAAGATCATAGGAATTCTTACTAGTAGAGGGTAAAATGGAAGTTTTTTCTACAAGCTTCTCTTTTAGTGTATTAAAAAGTTGTTCTAAACATTCCTATTGAAGGACAGGGTTATTAATATACTTGACAGCTTCAAGAATTGCTTTTTGGCTTTTTGCTAGCATATTAATGTGTTTGGCATTTTTATTTATTTTAGAATCTACCTCTGAGCTAGACTCTATGTTTGAATTTGAAGACAAAGTAGTAGTTAACTCATCTATTTGAAAGTTCTCCTGAAGACAGGAAAAACTCAGACTCTGAAGACTTAACTAAAAGAGCAAAAATCTTATCTATGATTTCTTCTTCTAATTGGAGTTCATATAATCTAGTATTTAGTCTACAGAATTTGGAAGTGTAACCTTTCTTACCATATTTATAGCAGGTGACATCCTTAAGACTAGTCTTATGTTTTGAGTTGCTATAAGACTTCTTATAAGGCTTGGAGGTCTTTTTGGTAGTGGGTTTCTTATAACAGGTTTCATTCCTAGGTTGGGATTTCCTTTTATAAGAAGGTTTGGATTACCTATAGGGTTTGTTTTTACACTAACCACTACAGGTTTTTTATTTTGACTTTATGGGATTATAGTCAAATTGCTGGCAAAAATTACTACAGGTTTTTTATTTTGTGTCACATCCCAACTTTGGAGACATAATGGTCCTAAAACATAGGGAGACATAAGGTCACCCACGTCCGTAGAACCCACTTATACTTATACAAATACTGCCTAGGATCATACCAAAAACCTCTTACATTAACTTAAATGAACCTTTTTTTTTTTTTTTTGAAAGCCTTAAGTTGTGGAAGCATGACTAAAATATACTTTAAACATAATCCATAAGGAAATAATATTTAGAATTCAATTAAAACCTCGAAGGATAACATTTCAAAATAAACATCCAAAAATGAATATTCCCGGAGTGTCTAAGGATAACTTTTCATGACATATTAAACTAATTTTCTTGGACAAGGAATTCCCCAAGCGAAGTAGGATGCTTGAGCCATCACCTTGCCTCCTCATAATGCTCACCTAGAACCACACAAGGAAAAAGGGTGAGATAGATGATCTCAATGAGTAAACAATAGGGATTGTACAATAACACATATCCCTTAGAAAGGGCTCATAGCTCATAACTTATAGTTCATGATTCATAGTTTATAGTTTAGAAAGATTCGCAGAAATCACACTTATAACACATAGAGTGAAGGCTACTGCCATAATCACTCAAACACATAAAGTGAAGACTATTGCCATAATCACTCGAACACATGACACATAGAGTAAAGGCTATTGCCATAATCACTCGAGCACATAGCCAATAATTACTCACATTGGTACGAGGATGATATAGTCGATGATTACTCGCATCGGTACGATGAGCGCATAGCCAATGATTACTCGCATTGGTACGAAGGGCACATAGCCGATGATTACTCACATCAATACGAAGATCACATAGCCGATGATTACTCACATCGGTACGAGGAGCACGTAGCCGATGATTACTCGCATCAGTATGAGGATTTCTATACAAAAAGGGTTAAAGGTACCATAGCAAGAGCAAATGGTAATCATATATAACAATAACATTTAAGCCATCAATAATATGTATCCCAATAGCAATAGCAGTTTATTATTTTGAACAAAAAATATAAGAATAGTGTAGTTCCAGAAAGAATATAAGTTAGGGCAATAATCACAAAGGAATTATCATCGGATAAACAAAAATGGTTTGGACCAATTGTCCTTTGGCAACCCAAGCTTAACAAGGAAATCATAGAAATTCATTTTAGAATGGAATGGAGTTGGGTTTCAAGAATGTCAAAGGCTCACATAACATGATATCATATATTTATAACAAAACATATTGTTACTTACGCTTGTAGCATGAATACAGTGTTTACTCACACTGGAAGCAGGAATATAGAGTTTACTCACCTTGTGGTTCCTTTGCTCCTAATTCACGTAGCCTTTGGACTTCTAAAGCTCCTCAAACTCTAACATAATATTTAATTTAATACTTAGTATTGATTTACTCATGATGCTCCTATCCCATAACTATCCCATGCATATATAGCATACACACACACTTAGAGTTCACATATAGGTGTACTCGTCATTTGCACATAACACATTGACTTTAAAAGTCTTACATACTTAGGCCTTATAGGCTTACATGAAAACACATCACAATCATGACAATACCTTTCTAAGGTCATCACAATATTATTTCCTCGAT
Organism: Reutealis trisperma; assembly: GCA_947687605.1. NCBI lineage: Eukaryota > Viridiplantae > Streptophyta > Magnoliopsida > Malpighiales > Euphorbiaceae > Reutealis > Reutealis trisperma. Next base: position 150,076 of record CANTUT010000483.1, read on the forward strand.
ATCCATTCACTTTTACAATCATCTTAATACACTTTACACTTCTATACATGTCACTTAACAATTAACCTTTCAAGTGTCATGCTTAACTCTTATGATCCTTTTTATACAATTGTTACTTCATCAACTCAAAACCATGTATTTATTATCAATTCATCATAACATCTAGTTCCATATTTCTCAATCACATTTGCATTCTAATCAAAATATAAGGTTAAGATACCTTAAGTATACCTTAAGTATACCAAAATGCCTTTAAGCTTATCTAAGGTCATACCTTCAACTAACATGAAATATTATCATTTCTTATACATATGTACATTTCAATAATCATCAAAACACATCACATAAAAATTATAAACATTGGGACAAGAATATTAAGGTAGGCCGAATGCATCACCAAAGGAAGAATTAAATTTTCTTTCTTTTCGCACTTTCTGTCTATTTCAAAAATATGTAAAAATATGGTTTGAACCAAGATTTTTCATGTAAACACAGCAAAAATCATTTTAGAATTTTAATTCATATAAATCAGCTGCACCTAGTGTTGTTCATACATAAAAATTCAACTTTTGAATTATAGAGTACAAAACCATAAGTTTTCTTATTTTCGGTATTTTTCGGTCATTTTATAAATATGTAAACAGGTTGTTTAAACTATTATTTTTCATTCAATCACAGCAAATATCAGTTTAGAACATGCCCATACATGATTCGGCAGCCATAGATAGTAATTATGCAAGAAAATTCCATGTTTCAAGGCTTTGGGTGAAAATCATGAGTTTTCGCACTTTCTGCTCATTACAGTAATATACAAACACATGATTTAATCTCATCCAAATAGAAAAAATATCAGTTTACAATCCAATCATATACAAATTGGCAGCCACATGTTGAAATAATAATAGAGTTTTCCAACTTCTAAGTTCTAGCACAAAAACCTTGAATTCCTTTATTTTTTAAAACTTTCCGGTCATCACAGAAATATTATTTGATCCAATATTTTCATCCAAACAAATCAAAAATCAGTTTAGAAATCATTCATGCAGGAATCGCCCCCCTTGATATGGTCTATGCATAAAAATTTCAATTTTGAGTTACAGGATTCACCTTTGGAGAAATCGCGTAGAGAGGTTGGTGCTTTCGATGGAAAAATTGATTTTTCTCTCAAGAAATAACCTATCCCTAATTTTATCAATAAAAATTAGTAAATATTCAGTTCAAAATAATTTTCACAAGATTATTTTCATAAAAATCAAATAGCAAATTAAAAGGAAAAGAAAAACTTATGAAACGATCGCAAAATCGCAAGTTTGAAGATTTTTTTTGAATTTCGGTAGAGAGAAATATTTTGAGAGAATTTTTCTGTCAAGATACAGAAAAATGGAGTGATGGCTGCTGGAATGAGAGTGCTGGCCAAAATTTTTATTATATATTAGGGTTTGGGGTACAATTTCTAAGTTTGCCATTAATGAGCTAGGTTATGAGTGTTTTAGTGTAATGGGCTTTTGGGTATTTGGGCTTTTTATTTAATTCACGAGCTGATTATGGGTAATTAAAAATAAAATATTTTTCTTATTATTTTCATTAAAATTTCCCCAAAAAAATTTATTTAAAATATTTTAAAAATACTTATAAAATTATTTTATGCTTAAAAATCGCCTTTTTACATGAAAATTGATTTTACGAAAAATAAATTATTTTATACTAATGCATTTTATTCAAATCATTTATTTCATAATAATAATTCATATTAGGCACATTAAAATTAATTTAACATGCCACATACTCATAAATCACATCACACATGAATTTTCATAAAATCACACAATTTGTCACAATAACCCTAAATTCAAATAATTTGTCATAAAAACTCTTAGGGTAGATGTGGGTTGTTACATTCTCCCCCTATTAAAAGAAATTCATCCTTGAATTTCCAAATCTAATAGCACAACACACTTAGTTAACTTCTCCGCTACGCTTTTACTGCGCCACTCAAACATAATATTTAACTATAATTAACATATCGAATACGGTCAAGCACATAGTCACAATCTATCAAATAGAATCACATTGATAAACTTTAAACTTAAGCTACACCTATGTTAATCTATTGTTCAAGCAAATCTTAAAACTAATCCTTAGTAATTTGTATCCCCTTAACCTTAAAAAAAAAAAAAAAGTAATAGAACCTTTAAATTCGCCTTCAATCAAATATAATCCCAAGCATTGTTTTTCCTTATATCTCTATTATTATTAACATTTATACTAATACCTTGATCACCACTTCCATTCATTATTTGTCACGTTAGTCATATAAGAATCCAACAGAAAATTCCAAATTAATAACTCCAATTGATATTTGATAATTCACTTTCCATATTAATAATTATTACTTAATCTATTATAACCTTAATAAATATTTTCGCGTTTAATACCTTACTAACATTATGATTTCTACACTCCCATCATTCATCAATTAAAACATATTTAAACTTCACAAACATTCCTATATATATCATATCCCAAACGAACTTGTATTCTATTAATTTACAATCCCAAATAAACTTCTCATAACTATTTCAGACTTACTCTCATTCTGTATAATATATACATCATTATCATGATTTAATTACCTAATGCCTGGAAATTTTATACATTTAGCTTGTAATATCATCTAACTTTAGATTTTCCACATACATCTTGCTATATTTCACATTCCTAATCATTTAACTTATTCACATTAAAATAATAAACCTCCAAATACCATTGCCTTTAAATGAAATCTTTATGCAACTCTTATATCTTTCCAAATCTATGCCATTCAAGGTTATTTCAATAAAAATTCTTTCAGTACTAAGGATCACTACCAAAATTTTCTAGCAACCTCAATTGAACATTATAGTATCTAATACATTTAAACATTTCTCATCCAGAGGACACAAATCCCTTTTAAGTATATTCAAAACTTTTTAAATTTTCAAAACTGTGTAGCATCATACTTATCCTTTTATCATCATTACAAGTCTGAGAATACTTATCCTTTTATATCTCTCCCTTTTTAAAAGAAATTCATCCTCGAATTTCAATACTTACTTATAAGTTCTCAAAAACTAGGGATGCTTCCTAAGTATACCCATTCATTCCATGATTATGCTAGTAAACCTTAAATCATAAATATCTCATTAATACACCAATATCTCTTATCCTTAGTTCAAAATTTTAATTGCTTCCCTCTACAATCAATATAAGCCCCATAGTCATATAGCCAATCCATTCCTAAGATCACATCGAATTCTAGGACATTAAGTTCTAATAACTCCATAAGAAGTTTTTGTCCATCAATGTCTACCTCACAATCCTTAAACAATACCTTACTTCCATCATTTCTCCCAAAAGAGTCAACACTACTAAGGGTTCATTAGTTTATTCCTTATCTCTACCGAGACTCTTAGTAAAATATGGAGATGCAAACAATTGCATAACACCAGAATCAATAAGCATCTTGCACTAAAAATTCAAATGGGTTTGATACCTTCTTCTTTCAAATCACACTAGATAAATATTCCTTCCCTGACTATACTCGATATCTACATAAGTGATAGAGAAATCCCTAGCTTTCTTGTTATTCTAGTCTATATGGTAGTATTTAAACCTCAAATTCCTTAATATACTTCACTTACTTCATACCATATACTTATGTATATATAATGTAACTGATTTGTTTCGTTCTCTTACCAATCATTACTAATTATCATTCCTCTTCCTATGACATCAATTGCAATTATCATTTAATGACTCCATATAATTCATATATCAAACCATTGTATCATGTAAGTATTTCATACCTTACAACATTATACCTATCAATCATTAATCTCAGTTGGATCAAAACCTAGTCCACTTCTCTTTCTAATCTATTTAACTCTAATATCAAAATGTCATACTTAGCATGTCCTTAACATTAGCACCCATCATATAATATCACATATTGCATAGCATTTATCACATAGCATATATATCAAGGCATGTATCATGCATCATAATCGTTTAACATATAACCTATAGCATTGTGAATTATCCTATCATATTGAAGTGAATCATGTCATAGGCAATAAAACAAATCAATGCATACTAAGTCGCTAGGCAATCAATTAAAATCATTCGCATCGCAGGACTCTTCTTTTTCTAGAGGTGGATCACAGGCATGGCCTTCTTGAACATCTCTCACCATGTCCTCTTACATGCCACACGCGGTGCTCTAGGTTGTAGCCATCAAGCAGGGATAGTCTTCTTGGTCATCTAGTAAAAGAATCATAAGGCATACAAATAAATAATAACAATAGAGTACTATAACTTATTAGGATTCCAAAAAACTATACTAGCGATAAACTGCAAGTGACATGATAAGAATAATTCCTACGCTCTAGGATTATACTTAGTCAAACCAACAAGCAGACAAGTCTAAACTAGACTTTAAAAACTACAGCTCTGATACCACCTATGTCACATTCCAACTTTGGAGACATGATGGTCCTAGAACATGGGGAGACATAAGGTCACCCACGTCCGTAGAAACCACTTATACTTATACAAATACTGCCTAGGATCGTACCAAAAACCTCTTACATTAACTTAAATGAACCTTTTTTTTTTTTTTTTGAAAGCCTTAAGTTGTGGAAGCATGACTAAAATATACTTTAAACATAATCCATAAGGAAATAATATTTAGAATTCAATTAAAACCTCGAAGGATAACATTTCAAAATAAACATCCAAAAATGAATATTCCCGGAGTGTCTAAGGATAACTTTTCATGACATATTAAACTAATTTTCTTGGACAAGGAATTCCCCAAGCGAAGTAGGATGCTTGAGCCATCACCTTGCCTCCTCATAATGCTCACCTAGAACCACACAAGGAAAAAGGGTAAGATAGATGATCTCAATGAGTAAACAATAGGGATAGTACAATAACACATATCCCTTAGAAAGGGCTCATAGCTCATAACTTATAGTTCATGATTCATAGTTTGCAGTTTAGAAAGATTTGCACAAATCACACTTATAACACATAGAGTGAAGGCTACTGCCATAATCACTCAAACACAAAGAGTGAAGGCTATTGCCATAATCACTCAAACATATGACACATAGAGTGAAGGCTACTTCCATAATCACTCAAGCACATAGCCGATAATTACTCGCATCGGTACAAGGATGATATAGCCGATGATTACTCGCATCAGTACGAGGAGCACATAGCCGATGATTACTTGCATCGATACAAGAAGTGCATAGCCAATGATTACTCGCATTGGTATAAGGGGCACATAGCCGATGATTACTCGCATCGATATGAAGATCACATAGCCGATGATTACTCGCATCGGTATGAGGAGCACATAGCCGATGACTACTCGCATCGGTACAAGGATTTCTGTATAAAAAGGGTTAAAGGTACCATAGCAAGAGCTAATGGTAATCATATATAACAATAACATTTAAGCCATCAATAACATGTATCCCAATAGCAATAGTAGTTTATTGTTTTGAACAAAAGATATAAGAATAGTGTAGTTCCAGAAAGAATATAAGTTAGGGCAATAATCACAAAGGAATTATCATCGGATAAACAAAAATGGTTTGGACCAATTGTCCTTTGGTAACCCAAGCTTAACAAGGAAATCATAGAAATTCATTTTAGAATGGAATGGACTTGGGTTTCAAGAATATCAAAGGCTCACATAACATGATATCATATATTTGTAACAAAACATATTGTTACTCACGCTTATAGCATGAATACAGTGTTTACTCACACTGGAAGCAGGAATATAGAGTTTACTCACCTTATGGTTCCATTGCTCCTAATTCACGTAGCCCTTGGACTTCTAAAGCTCCTCAAACTCTAACATAATATTTAATTTAATACTTAGTATTTATTTACTCATGATGCTCCTATCCCATAACTATCCCATGCACATATAGCATACACATACCCTTAGCATATAGTTGTACTCGTCACTTGCACATAACACATTGACTTTAAAAGTCTTGCATACTTAGGCCTTATAGGCTCACATGAAAACACATCACAATCATGTCAATACCTTTCTAAGGTCATCACAATATTATTTCCTCAATATCCATTCACTTTTACAATCATCTTAATACTCTTTACACTTCTATATATGTCACTTAACAATTAACCTTTCAAGTGTTATGCTTAACTCTTATGATCCTTTTTATACAATTGTCACTTCATCAACTCAAAACCATGTATTTATTATCAAGTCATCATAACATCTAGTTCCATATTTCTCAATCACATTTGCATTCGAATCACAATATAAGGTTAAGATACCTTAAGTATACCTTAAGTATACCAAAATGCCTTTAAGCTTATCTAAGGTCATACCTTCAACTAACATCAAATTTTATCATTTCTTATACATATGTACATATCAATAATCATCAAAACACATCACATAAAAATTATAAACATTGGGACAAGAATATTAAGGTAGGCTGAATGCATCACCAACGGAAGAATTAAATTTTCTTTCTTTTTGCACTTTTCGTCTATTTCAAAAATATGTAAAAACATGGTTTGAACCAAGATTTTTCATATAAACACAACAAAATCATTTTAGAATTTTAATTCATATAAATTGGCCAAACTTGGTGTTGTTCATACATAAAAATTCAACTTTTGAATTATAGAGTACAAAACCATGAGTTTTCTTGTTTTCAGTATTTTTCGGTCATTTTATAAATATGTAAACAGGTTGTTTAAACTATTATTTTTCATTCAATCACAGCAAATATCAGTTTAGAACATGTCCATACATGATTCGGTAGCCATAGATAGTAATTATGCAAGAAAATTCCATGTTTCAAGGCTTTGGATGAAAATCATGAGTTTTCGCGCTTTCCACTCATTACAGTAATATACAAACACATTATTTAAATCATTCTTTCTCATCCAAATAGAACAAATATCAGTTTACAATCCAATCATATACAAATTGGCAGCCACATGTTGAAATAATAATAGAATTTTCCAACTTCTAAGTTCTAGCACAAAAACCTTGAATTCTTTTATTTTTCAAAACTTTTCGGTCATCACAGAAATATGCAGAAATATTATTTAATCCAATATTTTTCATCCAAACAAATCAAAAATCAGTTTAAAAATTATTCATGCAGGAATCGTCCCCCTTGATATGGTCTATGCATAAAAATTTTAATTTTGAGTTACAGGATTCACCTTTGGAAAAATCGCGTAGAGAGGTTGGTGCTTTCGGTGGAAAAATTGATTTTTCTCTCAAGAAATAACCTATCCCGAATTTATCAGTAAAACCAGTAAATATTCAGTTCAAAATAATTTTCCCAAGATTAGTTTCATAAAAATCAAATAGCAAATTGAAAGGAAAAGAAAAACTTACGAAACGGTCGCGAAAGCGCAAGTTTGAAGGATTTTTTTATGAATTTCGGTAGAGAGAAATATTTTGAGAGAATTTTTCTGTCAAGATACAGAAAAATGGAGTGATGGCTGCTGGAATGAGAGTACTTGCTGAAATTTTCATTATATATTAGGGTTTGGGGTGCAATTTCTAAGTTTGCCCTTAATAAGCTAGGTTGGGAGTGTTTTAGTGTAGTGGGCTTTTGGGTATTTGGGTTTTTATTTAATTTAGGGGCTGATTATGGGTAATTAAAAATAAAATACTTTTCTTATTATTTTCATTAAAATTTTTCCCAAAAACATTTATTTAAAATATTTTTAAAATACTCATAAAATTATTTTATGCTTAAAAATTGCCTTTTTACATGAAAATTCATTTTATGAAAAATAAATTATTTTATGCTAAATCATTTTATTCAAATCATTTATTTCATAATAATAATTCATATTAGGCACATTAAAATTAATTTAACATGCCACATACTCATAAATCACATCACACATAAATTTTCATAAAATCACACAATTTGTCACAATAACCCTAAATTCAAATAATTTATCACGAAAACTCCTAGGGTAAGTATGGGTTGTTACATTCTGACTTTATGTGATTATAGTCAAACTGCTGGAAGAAAATTCCTAACTCCTGTCTAGTCTTTCTTATTTCCCATTTGAGTTCCTTTTGGAGTTTTAAGTCTTGGCATATCTTAAGTCCTTCCTTTAGGGTAAGACTAATTCTCCATAGGTGAACTAATCATAAGGGATCTAGTTACCAAAGGCTTGTCTGATGACATTCCTAACCTTTTCTCCTAGGATTTTGGGTAATCTTGCAAGGAATTTTTCTTTCTAAAAAGGTTGGTTAGAATCTTCCCTAAGCATTATCCAAATAAGGAATGTGTTTTTGTATGTTTGAAAATCACTATGTCTCCTACACCTAAGATTGCTAGGGAGCTCAGCATTTTTGTCTTTAAGATGGGACGGATCTCCTATGAAGTGAAGAGATATGGTTAGGATGAGGGTTGACACTGCATCCTTTATGGTATTGCCTCTCTCATCTAGTATAGGAGTTCCATCTTCAAGGGTTTAGACATAATAGAGTATTTCTAACTGTTGGCTTGGGGACAAATGATAATCCCACCATCCTTTAAGCTGTCCTAAAAAACCAGCTATAAAGAGTTCAGCTATGGCTCTATCTGTGGTTCCTGTTTGGGTTTTTTAGGCATTGGCTGCTATAGTTATATGTTGGAATAGGCTAAGGATATTGTATTATGTCATACTATCTATATTCCACTCATAGACAGATGAGGCATTGAACCTAGACTGGGTCAAGATATGAGGCTTATTTTCTAAACCTATATCAGGAGCAGAAATCCTAGGAACAAGGTTATGAGAGGTCAACCTATTGACTTGAGGAATTTCTTCCTGTCTAAATGCTTCTTCATTAGAAGTTTCTATAGTTTGTTCTATAACACTAATAGTTCTTTGTTGGGACTATGGAGTGTCAAGGACCATAGGATTGGATGACCCAGAAGTTGAGGTTTGACCTATCCTACTGAGTTGGTCTCTAATGGCTTGAACAAACTCTAATTTACTATTTTAAAACTGCTATTGGGCAAGTTTCAAAATTTGGTATGGTTTGGAAATTAGACTCTTAAGCTTCTTGTTTAGAAGATTACTAGACTCAGAGGGTTTGGAAGTACTAACAGCTATTCTCTGGATATGAGTTCCTATCCTAGTAAGCTATTTTCCTATGGTATGAAGATGGACATTTGAAAATGTGATTTGTCTGACAAGGTTTTTTATGTTATCTCTATCCTTATCTTGGACTTTTTTATAAGGTGCTGCATCTATCTCATGTTCACCATAAGGGATAGACATTTTCCTAAAAGGTAGATGTTCTGATTAGATAATCTGACCATCTACCTTCCATTTAGGAAGCTTATTCCTAGTGGTGATAGGATTTATAGACTTGTTTGAATGATATAAACATTTATCTTTTTTGAAAGGATAAGAAATATTATTTTCTCTTGCATGTATTTCAAACCAATCAAAAAATTTAATTTGAATTTTGAACTGGTTACAAAAGTCATAATATTTTTCTTGGATTTCATCTCTAACTTCCAAGAATTGTTTGAAAAACCAAATCTTTTTCTATTTATTTTTCTTTGAATAAAAATCTTCATGAAGAAGTTTTTTATCAATTTGAAAATCTTTTTCTAAAGCATTGATTTCTGCTTCAATATTTTGGGTAACTTCTGAAGATGTGGGGGAAGAAGGGATAGGTATATCTTATATTTCTTCTTCTTAGTTTGGAGGTTGACTTTCATATACTGGTTTGGGTATAGTAGTTTGAAAATCAATGTTTTGAAGAGAGGAGCTAGGTATATCTGAGGTTGAATACCTTGGCTTTTGGATTGGGTTTTGAGTTTGCTCTGGGTGATAAGGATCATAGATAATCGAGGGAAGGTTTGAGACTCTTCTTAAGTCAACTGTGGAGGATGTAGAGGCACTTTCATTAAAATATCTAGAGCTGGTCAATTTTCTATCAAAAGTAAGTTTGACTCTACCATCTTTGAATTGGGTTATATGTTTAAGGTTGGTGTCTGGTTCAAGCTGTTTGGAATACTCTGGTTGAGTAGCTTTTTCTAAAATTCATTCTTCTAGTAAGGTAATGTCTTTCTATTGAATGATTTTGGGAATAATAGCATTTGATTTGGTAAGATCTGTTTGAAGCAAAAGGGTTTCTCCTTTTGAGGATTGTTAGACATGTTTTGAAGCAAAAGCAGTCATCATTGCTTTATAAAGAATTTTGAAAATTAATGCTATTAGGATTGAACCTTCTAGCATTTTATAATTGTGATCTTGATTTATAAAACAATACTCTTTAAAATATTTTTATCATTCAAAAAGACTGTCATGTTTGAATAACAGTCAGAGCTAATGGGTCCTCTATTAAGACTAGACTCAATGGTACTCAATAAGGAATCCTAGAAGCTTGGAAATCTAGCATCTCTAAGGATTACTAGGATTGAAGTATCTAGACCTTCTCTAATAAGAGGTTTGATTTCTACCTAGATGAGGCCTATATGCAAGTATTTAAAGGATTTCTCCCTATATGTTTGAATGGACCTAAAAGAAAGCAATTGGATTTCTTCAAAAGGTTTTGAAATTTGTATGTCTCTTTCCTCAATCTTAATGGTATAATCAGTTCTAAGGAAGGAGAGCTTTGAAGATTTATAAATCTATTTCTTTTGAATTCTAAGAATTTTTAAGTCATCAATTTGTTTTGAAAAATTTTCAATAGTGATTTCCTCACTGTTTACAACCCTTTTAAACTTAGAAGAGTCAAAAGTAGAAGAGTTTAAAAAGGATGTGTTCATCTTAAGGAATGGTTGTAAATTCATTTTGAAGATAAAAATAAAATGTTTTAATGAAAAGGATTATGGCCACTAGAATTATTGCCCTAAGACTCTCAATGTAAATGAGACTTAAAACTGTACCTCTGCTCAACAAATCACTCAAAAGTTTTACTGTTTATCTTCTTCCACAAACTACAACACTATTCACACAACAACATTACCTCCCCCCCCCCCCCCAGCTCTAATACCAGCAACGCCACACAATATTTTTTTTTTACAGCTGCTTTTATGAGGTGGCAAAATACCTATTACATGTTTGAAAATTTAAATTTGAATTCTACCTTTTAATTGGCCGTAGAATACCAAAATAGTCATCTTCATTGTCATATCTTAAATCAATAAAGGGTTTAGATGAGCTTGAACCGAAGCTCAAGGTTGAACTTGCTTTTGATCTTAAGGACAGTGCTTTTGAAGATCCTAGTTTAGAAGAAGTAGAGGCTGACCTGTTTTCCATGATCTGTTGAACCATTTGGAAGAATTCATCCTTTGATTTAGCTGCAGCTAACTTTGGAATAACAAATGATTTTTGTGCCAGAAAGGTTGTAGTTTCTTAAGGGCACTGCATGAAGTTATTCTTGATTAGCCAATTTTGGACCTTGGTTGTGGCCACTTTGTTCTGAAAGGAATCCCACCATTTAATTTTAAATCTTCTGATGAGATTGTATTGACAATCTTGAGTTTAATATTAAGCAAAATACCAAATACATACCCAAGGCAAGAAAAATTTTGAACAAAACAAAAAAAATGATTTAATCTTTTTTCTGTTTTTGTTGGTTTGAAATGTTGTTTGAAAAGGTCATAACAGGGCTTAACCTCAGGGATTAAGATTTCAAGTAAATTCCCAAAGTGATTTCACCATTGTATGAACTAATAGCGTATTTTCTGTGTTTGAAAATTCCTGTCAAAATAAAATAGCCAAGAGTGACTATGTTTATGGTTTTGAAGGAAAAAGGCATTATACCATGCTAATTTATAGTCCCAGTAACTGAAACTGTGGCAATAATTAACTGTTGTATAGAGGTTTGTAAGGAAGGATTTCAAGGCTGAAAGATCTTTCTCCAATTTGAAGGATGGATGATTTTCTTGATGATGCATGTGGAATATGCAGGATCATCCTTTTTGAAATGGTTAAATTTTGCTGAGCTAGTGGTTTCTAAAATGGCTTAGTAATAAGTTTGGGTTTTGGTTTTGTCCCAAGGTATATAATACCATCCTGATGGAAAATTTTGCATGGCTGCTTTAAACGGATTGGGATTATAAAATCCTTCCTCCATAGTCATAATTGTTTGAAAATTGATTTTTTCCAAATACTCAAATGTTTCAGAAAATTTTTTATTTTTTGATAAAACAATTTCCTGAGTATTGGGTTTTGAAATATTTTGAGATGAACTTTAAGAGGGTAAATTAATCATCTCTATTTTTGTTTTTGAAGCAAAGTTAGAAGAGGATTTACCTTTGGCCTCAGAGGAGGAGGCATTTGAAGAGGAGGCTCTATAAGCCTTTTGAATGGCCAAAAGAGTTTCTAGTGAATGGGCCAACTGTTCTACCAATTTTTGAATATCTGCCTGAGATGTTTGGGTCTTGGGTTTTTCCTCAACAATGCTAATCCAGGATTTAACTAGTTGGGCTTATGAGTGTGTGTTTGAAATTACTATGTTTGAAAGGTTTGGGCTTGAGGATTGAGCCTTGGCCTTCTCCTCAAGGTTTGAATTTTGTGGGGCTTTGCCCTTATCCTTTGATTTTCAAGGCATGGCTACCTGTTTTGGAGAAATTCATGAATTAGAAAATCCGGAATTGAGTTTGTATCACCCTTTATATATTCAATATCAAAATCAAATATAAAAAGGATAGCTTGCCCTCTTGCAAATATCTGTTTTGGTGCCAAGTTTTGAACATCTCTTTATAAAACTTCTTTTGCTAATTTGCAATCAATTCTCAAAAGAAATTTTTGATTAAAAAGATCACTTTGAAATTTTGAAATGTACAAAACAATTGAAAGAATTTCTTTTTTAATTGTAGAATAATTCTTTTGACAATCATTCCTACCCATTTTGAATTTGTTTCAAAATACCACCATAGCCTATGTCTGATGCATCTGTTTTCAGTATTTTTAGAGCTTAAGGATCAACTATATATAGATATGGGATTTCTGAAACTTGTTTTTTAATTGTTTGAATAACCCTAGTATGCTAGTCTGACCAAGGAACTAGGTTCTTTTTTAACCTATCATGTAGTGGTTTTGCTAGACTGTTAATGTTTGGACAAAAATCTAAAACATAATTCGGACTTCCAAGAAACCTTTGCAATTGAGTTTTATCTAAGATTTTATCAAGAAACTTAGATGCAAATGCAAGGGATCTTTCAATTGATGTAATGGTACCTTGAGTAATGTAATAACCCAAAAACCTTACACGAGTTTGAAAAAGAGATATTTTTTATTTTGAAACTACTAAACCATTTTTCTTTGCAATGTGGAAAAATGTTTGTAGATGTTTGAAATATTGATCTACAAAGTTTGAAAAAATTAGAACATCATCAATGTAGACAATGCAAAAGTTTGAATAAGGATTGAAAATGTCATTCATTATCTTTTGGAATTCTAAGGGAGCATTTTTTAAACCAAAAGGCATGATGTTCCACTCATATTGTCCAAATGGGACTATGAATGTAGTTGAATATCTATGATCAGGATGAATTTGAATTTGCCAAAATCCTGATTTCATATCAAATTTGTGTGTGTGTGTGTGTGTGTGTGTGTGTGTATGGCAATGAGCAATGTCATTTTTTGGCCAAATTCCCTCATTTAAGCCTCTAAAATGGCAGTTTTTCTATTTATGAAAACTTTTTATTTCTATCTTAAATCTTGTTATTTAACTCAAATTTAGGCATCGTCTGTGGTGTCCATTTTGTTTAATTGCCTATTTTTATTTATGGTAATATTGTAATCTCGCCATTTTTTACTATTTTATACCTAGAGTTTCGGGCCCTATTTAAACTCTTATTTTTGGCTTGTTTTGTGATCATTGAATAATACAGTAATACTTTAAAACCCTAATTTGGATTTATCTTTTTGCTTACACTGCATTAGTCCGGCACCTTATTATTGTTCTAATGATTCCTGAGTATGAACAAGTACAAAGGTTTGGTGATTTTCATAATGAAGTTGTAGATGAGGGCATATGTGAGGGTACAGGTAATATTAATAGAAGTAATGTTCCAACAACTGGATTACAATAGTGTGAGGGTGTAGGAAATAGTCAAGGATATAGATTTCAAGTAAATGAGTTGCCTACAGACAACTCTGAAGTTAACGGATGTGGAAATTTGAGAGGTTGGCAATAATGTGCAAGTAAATAGGGGTGAGCCTAGCACAGGGATAAGAATAGAACAAGAAAATATTAGCATTGAAAATAAGAGTAATAGTGATAGTTCTTCAGAGGATGAAACAGAACAAGAAGATCTTGGATAAGACATCAGAGATGCTGATAGTATTGAAGATATCTATGAAGAGCTTTTAGTAGGAAGTGATGTGGATGAAGAACATATAGCTGCAAGGGAGAGCATCAAAAAGTACAAAAAAGGGGCAATAAAAAAGAAAAAAATAACTCAGGTAGAATATATTCCACTTGGAGAGGTAGTTACAGATGCTGGTTTTGAGAATGATGAAAGGAGGAGACACAGAGAGCAAGGAAGAATAAGGGGTGATGAAGAATACATTGACAGTTCTGATCCTGATAATAGGAATGGCAGTGAAGATGATGTAGCTACTGGGAATGTTCATTGAAGAAGGAACAAGAACATTTACTATGACCTAGATGTAGAAAAACCAATGTTTCAGCTTGGAATGATATTTATGAATGTGATACAGTTTAGAGAAGTAGTTAGTAGGTATGGGGTAATCAAAAGAGTTTCACTTAAGTTTAAGGTGAATGATCCTGATAGAATTAGAGTTGTTTACAAAAGTAACTGTCCTTAGTTAATATATGGCAGTAAGGAGAAGGATACAGAAAATTTTAAGATTAAGACATATAATCCAATCCATAAATGCACAACCATAAATAAGTTGAAGTTTTGCAATTATAGTTTTCTTGCTAAGCATTTCAAGGCAAGAACTAGTTCTCAGCCCACCATCAAGTTAAGTGAAATTCAGAATTTATGCAAGAGTGAATTAAAGCTATATGAAGGGAAGACAATTTGTAAGAGAGCAAAGGCAAAGGTGCTGATTGATGTGATGGGTGATTTTAGATTGAAGTTTCAAAAGTTGCATGACTATATTGATGAGATTAATAAATCTAATCCTAGAAGTACATGCTTTATGAAGACAAAGACATTAGAGGATGGTACCAAAAGATTCAAAAAGATGTATGTGTGCTTTAATGCTATAAAGAAAGGTTTTCTTGAAAGGTGTAGACTCATTCTTGGTATGAATGGATGCTTCTTGAAAGGTCCATTCAATGATCAGTTATTAGTGGTTATGTCTAAGGATGGCAACAACCAAATGTACCCAATAGCTTGGGCTGTTGTTCCAGTTGAGAATAGAAAAAATTGAAAGTGGTTTATCTCAATTGTTAAGCAAGACCTAGGAAACATTATTGGTGATGGATGTACAATTGTCACAGACATGCAGCATAACAATCCACACTTATCATAGGAGTTTTCATATTCAATTTGCTTGAATTTAGAACTATTAAGACTAAGTATGTATTTTTGTGAAAATTCATATGTTATGTGATTGATGGATATGTAGCATGTTAGATTAGCTCTAATATGCCTAATATGAATTATTATGATGAAGTAAGCATAAAGATATTTATTTCATATAAATTGAATTTTCATGCACAAAGTGATTTTTAAGCATAAAATAATTTTTATAAGCATTTTTAAAATTTTTTAAATAAAAATTTTGGGGGGAATTTTAATGAAAATAATAAGAAAAATATTTTATTTTTAATTACTTATAATCAGCCTATAAAATAAATAAAAAGCCCAAATTTCCAAAAGCCCACTATACCAAAACACTCCTCACATAGCTCATTAAGGGTAATCTCGGAAATTGCCTAAAAAAAATTGAATATATAAGGTGAATTTCAGCCAGCCCTTGTATCTAGTAGCCATCATTCTATTATTTCATTATTTCAGCAGAAAAATTCTCTAAAAAATAATCTCTCTACTGAAATTTACAAAATACCTTCACACTTTGCTATTTCTTGACTGTGTTCGTAAGTTTTTCTCTCCTTTCAATTTATTATTGGATTTCTATGAAAATAATCATAAGGAAATTTTTTAAACTAAATATTTTCTGATTTTTATTAATTAAATTTGGCCTAGATGAGTTTTCAAAAGAGAAAATAATTTTCTACCGAAAACACAAACCTCTCTACGCGAATCCTCTAAAGGTAAATCCTAAAACTCAATTTGAAATTTTCATGCATAAACTCAAGAAGGGGCTGCAAAGTTTTACATGTTTGTGTTCTAAATGGATTTTTGATGTGTTTAGAAGAAAAATATTGAATTAAAACATATTTCTGTATATTACTATAATGACCAAAAAGTTTCGGAAAACAAGAAAATTCATGGTTTTCATCCTAGAACTTAAAAGTTAGAAATTTTCATGTGTATGAACCCTAGGGGCTGAAAAATTGTATGATTTTGTATCCTAAACTGATTTTTGCTATATTTGGATGAAAAATAATGGTTTAAAGCATTTGTTTACATATTACTGTAATGACCAGAAAGTATCATAAACAAGAAAGGTTCATAGTTTTCACCCTAACACCTAAAGTTGAAAAATTTTCATGCATATGAATCTATATGGGTGTCGATTCCTATAGGTTCATGTTCTAAAATGATTTTGGTTTTGATTACATGAAAAATGTTGTTTTAAATTATGCGATTGCATATTACTATAATGAACGGAAAGTGCGAAAAGTAAGAAAATTCAGGTTTACTTTGAATAAGGCATTCGACCTACTTGGGAATTTTCATTCCAATGTCTATAATTTTTATGTAACTTATTTTAATGATTACTGACATGTATATATAAATGATAAATTATTAATTACTTGTTGGTTGAAGGAATGACTTTAGACAAACCTTGAGGCGATTTGGTATACTTAAGGTATCTTAACCCTATGTTGTGATTAATATGTGAATGTGATTAAGTAATATGGAAATAGGTTTTATGATGAGTTAATAATGAATTAATGATCTTAAATAGATGATGAGGTTGATTGTACGAATTGGTCATAAGAGATATGCATGACTCTTGAAAGGCTACTTGTTAAGTAAACATGTATGGAAGTGTTAAGTGTACTAAGTTGAATGTTAGATTGAATTGATATTAAGATCATGATATATCATATTTGACTTTAGAAAAGTTTTTGTATGAGTTATAATGTATTTTCATGTGGACTTATAAAGGCTAAGTGTGCAAGACTTTGAAAGTCAACATGTTATATACAAGTGATAAATGCACTTTTAAGTGCAACTCTAAGTATATGTGAATGTTATATGTGCATAGAGTAGTTATGGGATAGGATAGCATGATGATTAAGTAAATGCTAAGTATTGAATTATAATGTTATGTTAGAGATTAAGGAGTATTATAAGTCAAGGGCTACGAGTACTAAAAGCAAAGGAACCACAAGGTGAGTAAACATTATGTTATTGATGCAAGTACAAAGTATCATGATATGTGAACCTTTGACATCCTTGAAACCTAAGTTCTTTTCTATTTTAAAATGCAACTCTATGATTTCTTTGTTAAGCTTGGGTTGCCAAAGGACAATTGGTCCACAACCATGTTGATTATCCAATGATGATACCTTGTATTATTGCCTTAATTTTTATTCTTTCTAAAACTACATTAATCTTGTATCTTTTGTTCAAAAAGTTAAACTGCTATTACTATTGTGATACATATTATCGTTGCCTTAAGTGCTATTGCTATATGTGTATATCATTAGCTCTAGCTATGGTACCTCTAACTCTTTATGCAGAAATCCTAGTGCCGATGTGAGAAATCATCGGAGTCTATGCACACGGTCTTAACCCAATAGATAGGGGTTATGTATCCACCTCAGCTAGAAAGGGTGGTTCTAGCCATGGGGCCTGATTAGCTTCATGCTTCTCTATATGATAGGAGTTGGAATTTGGTTTAATGCCACCTATCCTCTATGTGTTTGAGTGATTATGGCAACAACCTTCACTTTATGTGTTATGTGTTATAAGTGTGATTTCTGCAACCCTTGCTAAATTGCAAACTTTGATTCATGAATTGTAAAACATGAACTATGTGTTATAAGCTATGGGTTCCTTCTTAAGAAGGGATATATGTTATTGTACGTGCTATATTGTTTACTCATTGAGATCATCCATCTCACCCTTTTCCTTATGTGGTTCTAGGTGAGCAGTATGAGGAGGCAAGGTGATGGCTCAAGCATCCTACTTTGCTTGGGAAATTCCTTGTCTAAGTTAACTAGTTTGATGTGTCATGAAGAGTCATCCTTAGTTTCTCCGAGAATATTTATTTTTGGATGTTTATTTTGAAATGTTATTCATCGAGGCTTTAGTTGAATTCTAAATATTATTTTCTTATGGATCGTATTTGAGGTATATTTTTATTATTCTTCTGCAACTAAAGATTTTCTTATAAATGGCTTAATTGGATTATTACATGAGGTTTTAGTATGATTCTAGGTATGATTTGTATATGTATAAATGGGTTCTAAGGGTGTGGGTGATCTTTTGTCTCCCCATATTCTAGGACCATTATGTCTCTAAAATTGGGATGTGACATGCAAAAGGTAAAAGTACTCAGTTTGATGCATTTGATTTCAAGATATTTGTTATACTAACTTATTATTTGTAAACTGTTTTAATGTATTATAGTGCTAATTTTCTAAATAGGGTTTACAAGTTGCAATTAAGGAAGAATTGCCTGAGGCAGAGCACAGAATGTGTGCAAGGCATATTTAGCAAAATTGGTCAAAGAAATGGAGAGGTGCAAAAAGGAGGAAGAAATTTTAAGAGTGTGCATGGTCATCATTCGAGGCCTTGTTGTAAGGATAAATTGAAAGAGCTATCAAAGTTGGGTAATGGAATTGTGGAAGACTTGATCTACTACAACTAACACACTTGGTGCAGAGCATATTTTGCCATAGATTGCAAGTGTGATGCAATAGATAATAATATGTCAGAAATGTTCAATAATTGGATATTAGCAAGCAGGATGAAAAGCATTATAAGTATACTTGAAAAAATTAAAGTAAAAATAATGAATAGGATCAGACAAATGAAGGAGTTTATAGATACCTGGATATATGATATCTCCCCCATGGCAATGGCAAAATTGCAGCAAAACAAAGATTGGTCAATAAATTGAAGTATCATGTGGAATGAAGAGGAAGGATTTGGGATTTTGGATGGTAAATATAAGCATACTGTAGACTTAAGGTTGTAGCAGTGCACTTATAGATCATGGGAGCTTAAAGGAATACCATGTGCACATGCAATATGTGCAATGAATCATATGGGTGTGAATCCTGATGAGGAAGGAGACATATTTAAAGGCATATAACAATCCCATCCAACTTGTTAAAGGAATGGCTTTATGTGAAGAGTCTGAAAAAGGTCCAATTGTGCCACCAAAGGAAAAAAAAATGCGTGGTAGACCTAGAAGGAATAGAAAGAAAGATCTAGATGAAGGAAAAAAAGTTAGAAAATTGTAGAGGAAGGGAATTTCAATGACATGCAGTATATGCAAGTGCACTGGACATAACAAAAAGGGATGTATGCAATACAAACCAGTTGGAGGACAATTATATATGGTTTATTGAATTTTCAAATTTTTTTTTTTTGCATGATATATGTAATATTTATAGGAAATGTAATGCAATGAATACTTGGTAATTTTAATTCTTAGGCACCTAATTATAGTCAATTAGCAAGTACAAACTATCCAGCTCAACAAACTAAACCTGCAAGCATCAATAATCCAGACCCACCTTCAAGTAGTGTCAATAATGTTTCAGAATCTGATAAAGGACAAGAGAAAGGCAGGGAAGGGGTAATCAGAATGTGTAGACATCAGGTATATCTTGTTATTTCATACCTACATTACTGAGATACATTTGCTATATTATTCAATTTTTATTAATTATTAAACTTGCTATAGTTAGAGGATGAGGGAGGGGGAGGGGTACAAAAAATATCAATACAGGTATGGACTTTAGATGTTAGTTTTGAATATATAATCCATATTGCTTTTAGAATACTATGTTTTAACTGCTTTATTTTTTGTTAATGTATTTTTTAGTTTTTGAACCTGCTGCTAATAAAGGAAAAGGAAGAGGGAGAGGGAGGGGTAGAGGTACATCATCTAGCCAACTAGGTATAATTATTTTCTTGCTGGAGAATAAAGGTCCTTTTAGAATACAAATTCAAGTTATTTGGTAGCTATGCTTTGCTTGTAAAATCTGTGTATGCTCATAGTTGTTTGACTTGTGAATTACTAACCTAATCAGGGATAGGAAAGGGCAGATGTGACAACGCTACAAGTGATAATATTGTCCAAGCAAGTAGGGTTGGTAAACAAAACAAGAGACAGAAAATTTGTAGGGCTTATGGTGTACAATTCAGTGATAATGGAGTTGTCACCTTACATGTAGGTTACTTTACATCACCAATTTCTTACAGGGTGTGCATATTTAGTTAATTGTGTCCAAAATATAACATATCTTTTTTTGTAAATTTCAATATATGAGTGGATCTTCAAGAGTTATCAATAAGCCAACTAGGATAACAAGATCAGCAAATGTAATAGGAGATATTGGTTTCAATGCTACTACTGTTAAATGGAAGAACAAAAGGCCAATTTCTACTAGACAACTTCAGCAACAGGCTCAAGTCAAATAGATGCAATTAGGCCACCAATCTACAATTCAAAGTAACCTTATGACCAAAGCATTAAACCAAGGAGGCACTCAACAAAGCTCTAACAAACAGATAGTCATAGCTTGCACCATTAAATTGTATTTTTTTATTTTTTTGTTAAATTTTTAGGGGGATACTTATAACTTAATTAGTTAGTATTAGTTATAGTTCTAATGCACTATGTTTTGGGTAGTTAATGTCATAACCAATGGTTCTGTCTTCTGCAAGAGGCAGATGAACAATATTTTGTGGCTAATGGTTTCCAAAAGGCAAATGAAACATTTTCTTTTAAACAACATGAATCCAATTGTGAATGGTTTTTAAAGATTGGTCATTGTTCAAATGCATATTGCCATTTTTTAATTTCTTTGATTTTCCTCTAATATAGTTTATATATTATTGATCTAACTTCCAAACACTCGTAAATCAATTTGTTGATATGAATTAATGTACTTGTTTGTTATGTAAACACCCACTTAACAAGAAAGTGCAAATTACAATTCAAATTAAATTGAAAATTAAAGTAAAACTTAATGCAAATAGAGTGACTATAGATATCAAACAATTTAAAACTTAAAACAAACCAAAGCAAAATTGCTGCAATAAACACAAATCAAATTGTAGGGTCAAATTCATTCTTCATTCATCATAAATCATTACAATAATTGTTCAAAATTGGTGCCTAAGTACCAAAAAAAAAAAAATTGCACCAATGCATACAATGCTTCAATCCTAGATTCCTATTACACTACCCATCCATCAAACATACATTTTTTGTTTCAATTTCATAAAAATGACAATACACAATCCAACAACAAACCACTTCAATAGCTTTGCATTTGATCTTTTTCTTTCCTCATGAGGATCCACCCAAGTGAAAAATCTACAAGATCTAGCACTCTACAATAAAATGAATTTAAATATTTAAATATTTTCAATCCAACTACAACAACAATACCAAATAAATATTCAAATTCTAAATTCCAAATGAGACATTTTAATTCCTAAACCCTTATTTTTCCACTGATTTTCTCCTCCAATATCAACAATATATCAATTCAACCTATAGAAGACATAAGCAAGGATTGAATATTTTATAATATATTCAGTTATATTGTAAATTGAGAAATAGTAATCTCAATTTTCTTTATGAAAACAACCTAATAGCCTAATATCTACCAAGTACACCCATTTTTGTCAAACATGAGTATAGATCACCATTTCATATGCAACCCCGTTACTACACACACCCAATATATATCAATAATGAAATTATACTAAGAGAATTAACCCAAATCACCATTCCTTTCAACCCCCATAAAACAAATTCCAAACCCATAACTAAATCAAAACACACTGACCTGATAATTAGTCCTATAATTAGCACATCCAAAGAAACGTCTTCCTAGATTTGCATTGGTCCAACTTGCTTTTAAAACGATTGCTCGTCCACAATCGCAATGAGGAATCGAATAATCTGTAGGAAACTCATCCGTGGCTGACAAAACAAAGAAAAATTTATTTTCAAACACTTGAAATTGAAAAAAACGAGCAACAAGAAAGTTCACTTTAGTTGAGAACTTACATCATGAGCAGGAGATGGCAAATTATTTTAAGATTGCTAGAGAGATTGAGACACAAAACACACATAGAATGCAAGCGAAAGAGTTTAAGAGAAGAAAAAAAAATTAGGGATTTGATGGATTTGGGGATTTTAGAGTAATTTTGATGTTTTTGACCTTTGTGATATTAAATTAAAAGGAATAAGTTTTTTTAAATCCACATCATTTCCAAGTCACATGTTTTATGCCCATCACTCGCATTATTTGCACGTGAAAACACACGCGATGCCTAATAGATAGTGAGGGGTTAATTGTGCATGATTTGTCAAGTTAAGTGTTTATATTGGTTATTTTAAAAGGACAGGGGGCAAAATGACTAATGGGACCAAGTTCAGGGGGGAAATTATGCTTTTGGCCTAATTATTATTATTTTAACCTTTACTTATTTACAAATTTGTCTCACTATCCCTCAAATTCTGCTTTTGGTCCTTAATTTCCATTTCATGCTCTTTTAAGTACTTTTCACTATTCAATTAAATCCTAATACATTTTATCTAATTCAAATTTCTAAGATTACTACAATACGCTATGAATTATTACTTAATAATCACACTCACATGTGCATTATTACTTCTATTCATCTAAAAACCACCTTAATTTAGGACACAGTTAGGATTCCAAATATCAAGGGTATATATATATATATATATATATATATCATGTTTTTCTTTTAAGTAATTGTCTATTTATATATATATAATTTTTTATAATTTTAAACTATTACTAAATAATTTTAACAATTTTTGGATTTTATTTAAAATTTTCTTAAATTAAGAAAATCATATTTTAAGATTATCAATATATTTATTTAGTATTTTTGGTAAAATAAAAGCTATTTAATAAAAAAAGAATAATAAAATATATTGCAAAATAAAAAGTTAAAAATAGAAAATAGAGAATTGCAAAATTAAAAATGAATATATCTTTCAATTTTCCAAATTTCAATTTAGCAAATGAAAATTTGGAAAATTAAGAAAAGGAAATGAAAATTGGAAAATGAAAACACAAAATGTTTTCTGCATTAAACATAACCTTTAACTTCCAATTTTGTTTTATGAATACTAAATTTTATTTTTTTTTTTTACCTATTGATAATTTTATAACCTGTACTTCATATTGAGAAAATTCACATTTAATTAAATTATAGCAATTTTATTATATTATTATTTAAGCTATAATTTTAATATTTTAAAATTTTATATTAAATTAATTCAGAAAAAGAAGATAACTTCCTTTCAAAGCACAATTTTAAATATTTAAATTATTTGAATTTAGGTCAATAATTTGAATTTTTTCAAATCACAATTTTTAATATTACAAGGAATTTAATATATATTCATTTCCATTGCTTTAATTATTTTAACTATTTCCGGATAAGGTACTTTTTATGTTCATATATATATATATATATATATATATATATATATATATATATATATGCTAAAGAGTAAAATGACCCTGAAAAATCAATACTATATGGTTACCAATAAAATTTCATATTTTGACTTTAAAAATATATTAAACAAAATAATTATATTGTTTAGAAAATATTTTTTAATCAATAAAATTATAATTATTATTTTCTAAATATTTTTACAAAATAAATTTTTTAACAAAAAAAAATACATTTGATTAATCATGAAATTGTACAATATAATTGCATTAAATTGTAATAATTAAAAAATAATATTATTTAATTTGTTATAATGGAAAATAATGAATTTTTATATTCTGAGAAAATTACATTTTTTAAATTAATTAAATATAATTTTAAAATTAAAAATATGAATTTTTATATCCTAAGAAAATCATATTTTTCTGAATTAATTAAATATAATTTTAAAATTTCAAAATCATTTATTTTACAATAATATATTAAAATTGATATAATTTAATCATAAATTTTACAAGAAAATTATAGATTTTACAAGAAATTATATAACTATAGCTTTTACGGGAAAAATTACATTTTTCACAAGAGATTAAACTATAGAATTGTTTATATCCCAAAGAAATTAAAAATACATTTTTTTAATTAATTAATATAATCATATGTGCCTTTTAAATATTTGTCCATGGGTGTCAACACTCAGGAGAATGCACATTGCCTTCTTTTAAAAAAAATTTGAAAATATCGAATTTTGCCACCTTTGGGAAATATTTACTAATACACCTCAAAATGCTAAAAATTGATAGAAAGCCCAAAGAACAATATTACCTATGTTTTTAAACTCCGATCAACCCTATCGCTTCAATTGAAAAAATCAAAAACTGATCTATAGATTGGCTAAATCACTTATAAATTTGGTGTGTTATGTAAGAAGTATTCACAATATATAATAAATGTCATTTTGGCGTATAACAAACATTACAATGTGTAATTTTAATTGCAACATTCATTCAGAATATCTAATGCGTATTGTTCATGCATACTAGCAAACATTTGATATAAATAATATTTTCTTCATCCTAAAAAAATTATCTATTTTTTTTCTCATACAGTTTAAGAAAATATCATTAATTGCTTATCAACTCACAAATTTTATTATATTTTTTTATTTATATCTTTGCATATACTCATTTATTATTATCTTTATTATTAATTTTGAAAATACACACCTTTCAATTAATAAGAATAAAATGGATAAATATTTATAACTATTTTTAGAGTGGGCAAGTATTTTACAATATCTTAAAATAAGTAATGAATAATCTATTTGGAATAAATGGAGTATTTATTAGTATATTATATTTATTTTTAATATATAAATAATAAATAATAAATATTATTTAAAATTTCAGTTCTACTATAATTAAATTTTTGATGTGTAATTTCCTGCCTTTACCGATTTAAAATTAGGCCGAATCTAAAAATAAAAACATAGCTGTCACCATATGTTTAGGATAGTATCAAGATTATTTTCTTTACCTTTAGCAAAGTTTAAGTGGTATATATAACTTTATAGTTGATGCCTATTTCGGAAAGAAAGGAATCAAATTTTTCAACAGAATCAAATAATTAATTAATTATATATAATTCGTGGTATATATAACTTTATAGTTGATGCCTATTTCGGAAAGAAAGGAATCAAATTTTTCGACAGAATCAAATAATTAATCAATTATATATAATTCACCTAAAACTTATATTGGCAAAAAAAATAAATAAATAAATAAATAAAACACTAAAGCTTCTGGTGCACTATAAGTTCTTTTTGAGAAATTATTCTAAGATATCATATTAGGAAACGATGATAAATTTTAAATTTTTACATTTATTTTAAGAGTTAAAATTATATATATATATATATGTGCCTGTGTGTAAGTGATTTCAATAGTTATTATAATATTTACTTATGGATGGTTACTAATTTTTTAACCATTAGATAAAATCTAATGGTTCTAATTAATTTGATATTTTTGAATAATAATTATGAAAATTTGTTAACTTTGAAAATCCAACTCTTATATAAAGTTTATGATATAAATAATACATTTTTTATTTATTTAAATACTACAATTTTCATTTAAGATATTCTTAGTTTTTTGAGTTTCATTAATTATACATTGATTAACTAACTTAACATTTAATTTTTTTTTTTAAAACCAAATGGCTAAAATAAATTGAAAGAAAGGTTTCATTATATTAATATTTCAACGTGGCACTTACATTTAATTTTTTTTTATTTTTTGCTCTAACTTTTAAATGGCTTACTTTAAATTTTAAATTTTATATGGGATAATATAAGTTTTTTTTTTTTTTAAACTAACCCATAACATAAGTTTAAGTTTAACTATCTTAAAAAAATACAATAGACATGTTATGAAATATAATCGGGTTTAGTTTTTTATTCTTTGACTTTTTAGTAAATTTTTTTGGCCACTTAAAAATCTTTTCGTTTCACCCAATTATTTTAAATTTCAATATATTTATTTATTTATTTATTATATTTAATTACTTTTTATATTTCTCTTTGCTGTTGTCATTTTTAGATAAATTAATTTTTTTCTCTACAAAAATATTTATACTTCTTCTTCTGTATTTAAAATACTAATTTAAATTATTTTTTTATTTTTTAGTTGAAGCAATGTAATAAAAAATCAGTATTCTAATCATTCTTTTGACCAATGGGTCATTAAACCAATTCAAATATTTTTATAATAAGTATTAAAATTTTTAATACCATATATATTTATATGTATAATATCATCTTTTATATACTAATTATATTAATAAATAGTTTTTTTCTTCATTTGAAATAATACAAAATATTAGAAATAGCGGTGTAACATGGATTTAATTGCTTGGTATAACTATAATTTTTTTTTGCTAGCTTAGGCTGACAGAGAAAATTTTTTTTGACACAAATCTCCAACATATAAATGAATAACAGAGTATTTGGCATAAAATATACATGAAATTTATAATAAATTTCATTAAAAATTTTATTTTATTGAATATAATTTATAGAATTTATTTCAAATAGCAAATTTTAATAGTTTATATTTAAAATTCATTAGTTTTAGTATTTGGTATACTTTTATAAATTCTATTAATTCTAGTAGGATTTAGTTCAAGTACAAGTATTTTCATAAAATTAAAAATGTAGAATTGTAAATGAGTTTTTTTTTATATCAAATATGGAAAAGTAGATTTATAAATGAATTTTATAAAATTTTATTTACTTTATTTATATCAAAATAAGTTCAGTCTAATTTTAAGTTGTTAATTAAGTAGGTATATTTTTATTATTTAATTATTTTTTGGCTCAAGTACATGACATGTTTTATTTGCTTGTGATTTTATTTTATTATGGCAAAAGCCTTATAAGAAAGATATAATATTAGAGAGAGTGAACTTACTAGCCAAAACTTATACGAATTTACTAACTAATGAGCAAGGAACGGATAATTCATTAATAACTTGCTATTTAGTTTGGCCAGAAAGTTAATTATCTTAATTATGGAGTAATGAATAACAATAAACAGGGATAAAATTGAAAAAAAAATTAAAATTTTATTTTTTTTAAAATGATAGAAAATTTGAAAAAAAAAAAAAGTTTTCTTCTAAAAAGTCAAATATTAAGAAATGGAGAAAATATAATACTTGCCTTGTTTTTTATATTCAAATATTTTTTGTTGATCAATTCATGAATATTATACTTCCTAATTAAGTACCAAGATTACTTATACTTCTTAAAAAAATAATATTTCAAAAAGTCTACTTTTTGAATAATATATTTTTCAGAAAATAGATCATGTGATATAAATAATGCAAAAATATTTATAAAATTATATATATTTAATTTAATTAGCAAGTCAAATATGTCATAATATTCTAAAAAATTGAGAATTTCAATTTTATTTATTATATATTTTAGAAAATATTAACATATCTATATTTTGTAATTATATTCATAAAGATATTTTTAAATTTGATTCCATTATAAACACATGAATATCTCTTTAATTAGTTATGAAATTAAGAAAGAGCATTAAAATTAAGAAAGAGCATTGTGCATAAAAATTTATATTATTATACCGTATAACTGTAGTAATTAAAAAATAGATATTGTCTTTGAAAAATTAACTGCATGTGAAGCTTTAAGAATATTGAAATTTTATCAGATAAATTTTCTATTTAGTTTTGGTTTCAACCTGCCAGCTTATTCAAAAATTAATTAACAAGTATTGTCTATTCTTGCATGTTGGTGAAATGGTTTTCTTGCATAAAAATTAATTATTTATGTTAATTTCTTACATAAAAATTAATTATTAATTGTCTTACATTTACTACTACTAAAAGTCTTTTGAAAATTATGAGATATTATTAAAATCATATTTACTAAGAAAGAAATTTAATGAAATATGTCATTAAATATTAGAACTCTTATTTAATATTGCACAAATTCTTATGGTGGTTACTCATTAAACCGTAACCATTGAAAACTCTTCCTTTATATATATATATATATATATATATATATATATATATATATGAGCTGATAATGAAGAGTAGCTACAGTAACATTAGCAACTTGTGGTGCTCATATGATTTGGATCTGAACTTTTAAAGCTAAAAAAACATGAGGATTATTGAGGGTCAAGTTAAAGTTTGGCAATAGAGTGAAATTACTGTGCCTACATTAAAGTTAGTCTCAATAGTACCAAATATAACATCTTGGTATCTAAGATACCTTATATCAAGAAAACTTGGCTCTCAATGATCCTCATGTTCTTTCAGCTTTAAAAGTTTAGATCCAAATCATGGGAGCACCATAAGTTGCTGATGCTACTGCAGCTACTTGTGAAGTCTCGCCTGAGCACCAGCCTGGTCTGCTAGAGGAAACTGGAATGCTCATTCCAATTTAAACTCATGATGGAACCCTCGAGTTCATATTTGATTGATTTTGAAAATGCTTTTAGGAGTCGTCACCTTAATTTTATTTAATTGGAAAAACATTAGGAAAAAAACCCAAATTGACCCAATTTATTAATTTTACAATTAATTTACCCAAGGATAAAAATCACTAGCTTCAAACCAGGTTGAGCTTGGGGACTAGGTTTTTGGTTTTAAATAATAAAAATTTGACTCTTAAGTTTAATTTCACTTTGAAAAATTGATTTCATGGATGACAAATGTTATATGAAAATTATAATGCATGAGCATGGTATGAGTGTAATGAGAAAATTAAAATGAAACATTTATAAATTACAGTAATTAAAAAAGAGAAAAAAGATTGATTGGGATTTAGATTTGAGGTTTGGATTTAAATTCCAAACGTGCCTACGTATCCTATTGAATGAGGATCAAAACCCATGTAGTTCGTTCCACAATTAAGTGGAAGGATTTAAGAGTTGATCATATTGATTTTGATTTGGATATTTTGAGAGTGAGGAAAAAGGCTAATACCTTTGCTTTTGGCAGATGGAAGGTTTTACCAGACCGAAGTTTCGCTTTATCGGGATCGGGTAATTGGATAAATTGAAAGATTAATTAATTAATTAAAATGATTAATTAATTAATATGATAAAAAGGATGGATGGATTAATTAATTAAAAAGATTAATTAATTAATTGGGATGAAAGGTGGATTGAGAAAAAGGATTAATTTGATTTTGGAAAAAAGAATTATTTTTGAAAAAAGAGTGAGTAATTAATTAATTAAAAAGATTAATTAATTAATTAATTGAGCAATTAATTAAAAAAGAGTTTTAGTTAATTAAGAAGATTAATTAACTTGGTTAGGATGAGATAATTAATTAATTAATTAATTAAAAAGATTAATTAATTAATTAGAGAGTGGCTGGAGGGAAAAGAAGAGAGGAATTAGTAGATAACCATCAATACTAATTTAAGAGGTGTGTTGGAATGAAGGATGAAGGGGAGTATTTATAGGAAAAATGGGTGAGAGTAGTTTAAGTAATGAAAATGTAAAAAGGCCATGAGGGGTAAGGCTAGAAATGGCTGAAAATTGGACTGAAATGGATAAAAATGTCATTTTCTACATAGGTGGGGCCCATAGGGAGTCAGAAGTTTACAAAATCTGACGCAGTGCCACACGTCTGTTGTGCAACACGCCACGTGTCATTTGGCACATTTTTCAAGATTTTTTTTTTAGAAATTGGTTGTTAGTATAGAATTTGGAAAATTTGGATGTCTGATGATAATGTAAATGAAGTCTAAAAAATCAGTGCCCCCGAACCCTCACCAGCTAACAGGTTAATAGGAGCACCGTAAAGGCTCTGCGTAGCGCGTTAAACTCAGCAAGTGCTAACATTGCAGTTGGCTGATGAGGGTGCAAAATTGAGAGTTCACACTACTTTTCATTATTAGCTAATCTATAGGATCCAAAATCATGTTATAGATATATAAGCTGAATTAAGAAATTATTAAAGTAAAAATCTATCACATGTCATACTTTACTTATTTATTTATTTTAACAATAGAAGATTAAAAAGAGGTAAAAATAAAATATTGAACAATTGGCATTAACCACAAGAAAATACAACACCTACAACATCAATAGATAAAATCTGTTGCACACTGTTTGGACTAGGTTTTGGAGTTTGAATGTTCCAGCTAAGGTAAAAAATTTCTTTTGACATGCTTGCTCAATGTGCTTACCAACTACTGATTTGTTGCATGCTAATTGGATTTCAATTTTGAGGTTATGCCTAATATGTGTATCAACTAATAAGTCTATTCTCCATTCTTTGGTCGAATGTGCAATGGCCAACCAATGTTAAGCTTGATTAGCCATTAGTGGGGTCCTTAATGGGTGTAACTCTTTTATAGATTGGGTTAATTTAAACTTTCAAAAGTTGGACTTGGAAGGTTGTTGTATGTTGCTTATGGTATGTTAGAATCTTTGAAATAATAGAAATAATTTGGTATGGAATGGTCAAGCTTCTCTGATACATCATATTGTCAATTTTGTTGAGACATATTTGGCTCAATGGCATACAGCTCAAGTTTCCTATAGTGCTTCAGTGTCATCTATTCAAGATAAGAGTGTTGTATTGAGGAAGCCTCCATAGGGATGGTTGAAAATGAATATGGATGCTACACTTTGGAGTGAGGAGAGGAAGATGGGGTTTGAGTGGGTTGTGAGAGATGAATTTGGCGAGTTTGAAGCTACTTGAGCTATGCCATTCATTAGTTTATTTTCTCCAAGAGAGGCAGAAGGTTAGAGAGGCTTTGAGTTGGTTAAAGGAAAGGCAATTAGGTAGATTAGAAGTGGAAATGGATGCCTTACAGGTTGTGCAAGGGTTGCGAGGTTCTAGTTCTTCCTTTTCATTTAGTTTGCTTTTACAAGATTGTTTGGAAGAACCCAAACATTTTAACCATGCACGATTTTGTTTTATTAGACGGTCTGCAAATCAAGTCGCCTATAAGCTAGCTAGGGAGGCTATTTCTTTGTCAGATTGGATGGAGTGGCTAGATGTTCCTCCACAGTTTAGTCATAATGCTTTGTTTTATGATTTGATAATTTAATGAAGATAATTTTTCAAAAAAAAAAAATCTATAACACATTAATTGGAAGGGTGGCCCATTATAAGAATATAGATTTTTTTTTCAAATAAACTAATTTCTTATTAAAGGGGCACTAACCCTAAATTAATACAGCTAATAAATACATAACATAAAGGAGGCCAACTAAGGAGTACAAACATGGATTTATAGTCCATTACAATTTTACCCACATAGGGGTTTTAACAATAGGCTTTAAGCCCAAGAAAAAGGCCCGGAGGCAATAGAAACAAGAAAACTCCGAATCAAACCCTGCTTCATCTTCTTATACCAATAGCCTCCATACAAACAACCTTCAATATTGTTATTGACATAAGAGAGGGGAAGACCATCTAGATGAACATCGTTGCTAGACGACCAAACCACATGATATTGTGCCACCAATATACCCACTTAAGAGATGAGAAACTAGAAATAGGCCAAGAGGTAAGGATCTAAAAAACTCTGATGATCTGCCATTACTGGAGCAAGGAAAGCTCTATCCTTGATAGAGTAATGCAAAAAAGATCTAAAATCATTGATGCATGCATCTCTTAGTCCAGTTACAAGAACCACTAGCCATAAAAACTGAAGATCATGGAAAGAACAACCGAAGCTAGGTTCTACCATAGTCATTAAATGGCCCTCTAAATATATTAGAGACAAAAAAAAACAAAAAAAATAATGGATGAGGTCTGATATGAATAGGATACAAAATGGATCCATACCCCTAGCCAAATTATTGAAAGATCTAAAGAAAAAAGAGGCTAAAAACGAATAAAAAGGAGGGAAACCCTTCCAGTGGCCACAGCCACCGAAGGGCAGCCCTAAGGGAAACCATAGAATAGAGAAGAAAGAAAGTTTTTAGAGAGAAGAGAGAAAGTTTCTAGAGAAAAGGAGTATCTATCATTATCAATAGAGATAGAATGCCCCCATTTTCAAAAGAAAGTGTATCTCCAATAGTACTATTTATTTTAAAGAGTATTTTTATATAAATAATAAAAAATATTTTGATTAATTTTTAAATATAAAGAATATAAATCTAATGAACTATTTAAATTTAAATTTTTCATTTTGCTTTTCATTAATGATTTTTATTTGTCTCCTCCTTTTAGCCATAGGTGAAAGAAATATTAATAAATAGCACACGTATTAAAGGAATTTAGGAGATAGAAGTTATGAGTAGGTTTTCAACTATGTTCAATTAATGACACAAGTATAATATATTTAGAACTATACAAGAAACAATATAGGAAGATATACATTAGTATAAAAAGATACACAATATCAAACAAGGACCCTAACTACTCTTTATTATTAGGTGGGCTTTCCTTATCTATTGTATTTTCCTTATCATGCCCCTTCAAGATGGTGGGACCAGAGGTGACACCAATCTTGACTTGAAGCTCATGAAGACAAAGATGAGACAATTGCTTCATTAATGCATCAGCAAGTTGATCATTGGAATTAAAGTGAAAAATGCAAAACTAACTAGCTTGAACTTTGTCCCTCACAAAGTGAAAGTTAATGGCAACATGTTTCATCTGAGAACAAAATATAGGATTAGCACAGAGATATATTGTATCAATATTATCACAGTAAATGGTAGGTGTAGATGACACGACAAGGTTAGTACTTAGGTTGGAGTAGGTGATGTTTTCATAATTAGATGTCGAGTTGGGTGATCGAGATGTGTATTTATAGGTTTTGAACCATTTAGCCGAGTGTCCTTGCTAACCACAGAGTTGACATTTGCCAAGGAAAGGACAAGGCTAAGAGTTTGAGGTTTGGGAGTTGTTACTTGAATGGTTTTTATTGGTATTTGTTGGTGTTTAATAAGTGAAGTTGGAATGAAGGGATGAGTTATGTGTAATATTGGATGGCTTATATGTTAAATAAGCACTAGCAGGTAACTTAGAGGTTTTCTAGTTATCATATTTGAGATTAGCTTCATGATTGATAAGTTATTCATATTCATCAAATGTAACTAGAGTCTCACGGACTCGAATGGCATAACTTATAGCTTTATATTCATCATCAAGACCTCTAAGAATTTTAAGGATGAAATCCTTAAGGTCAAGAGGACAGCTCAGTAAAGTGAGTTCATCAACTAAAACTTTGGCGTTTGGCACATATTTGATGATTAATTATGTGCCTTTGTGAATGAGTCTAAGTTGTTCTTTAAATTGGGTGATACAACCTCCGAAAGTTTTAGCATATATATTAGTTAGAATGGTCTAAGCTTGACATGATGTTTTGGTAGATGCAATAAAAGGAATGAAGTTGGGTGCTAAAGAGGCTATAATAGCACTAAGAATTAGTTTATCTTGTCTAACCCAGAGTGTATATGCTAGATTTGGAGTACCGTCATTGATATATAGAAGAGGACAAGGATTCATTCCATCAATGAATCCCATAAGATCATAGCCAATAAGCAGTGCATGAAACTAAACTACCATAATGAGTAGTTGGAAAGGTTGAGTTTGAGAGATAGTTAAGTAGTGGCATTAATGGAGATGAGTGAGCTTGAGTTTTCGAGAGAGTTAACAATGGTTGTTTTCTTTGAAGATGAAGAGGATGAGTCTGTGATTGTCTCAGCCATATTAAAGAATAGCTTATTAAGCCTTTGAAAGGCTCTAATGCCATGAAGGAATGTACATAAGTCTGTGAATAGGTTTTCAACTATATCCAAATAATGACACAAGTACAATATATATAGAGCTATACAATAAATAATATAAGAAGATATAAATCAGTATAGGAAGATATACACAATATCAACTAGGGGAGTGCATTAGTCAGTTTAGTTTCTGAGCCCAACCAAATTGAAAAAATCCAAATACCGAATTGCCAAGAAATACATAACCAAACCGAACCAATATAAATGTAAAATTGAAGTTAACTAAACCAAAAAATTCAGTTCGGTTTGCTTTGGTTTTCGAGTTTAATCAAAAATTTTAATTGTGTTTTTTATTTGCCAAATTTTTGTATTTTCTATAAGCCTATATAAATTAAATGCCTATTTTATAATATTTTCTTTACATTTAAACCTATTTTCATTTATAAATCTTCAATTTTAATCATATAAGACTTTAATAAGTCTAATTGATAACATCTTTATTTTTAAATTTTAATCATGTAAAATAAATGTAAAAATATCATAATTAGAATCTTAAATATTGTGATTGTCAATTTGCCATTCACCCCTAATACTAATAAAGCTAATAATAATATCATACACTTCGTAATACAATCTCATTGCAGTCTAAATAAAAAGATGAAAATTACAATTCAAATAACCCCATTACAATCCAAATAACCTCCATATAAAAAGGCTAAAATTACAGTTCAAATTCAAGCAAACATGATTTCTGCAACCAAATAATCACAAAAATAAAGTAAGATTCCAATTCATAACATAATGATGTAAACAAAATAAATATTCAAATATACATATAGAAAAATCAAAAAGTGTGTAGTTTACCTAAAATAACAATCAAACCAAAATTCAAATCAATCTTAGTTAGAGCTTCATAATGATGGCCCAATTCTAATACTAGGCAAATCTGAAATATAAAACAAAAATATTTCAAATGTATGTATATCTCAAATATAATACACAACAAAAATAAAAAATATTTCAACTGTATGTATATTTCAAATATAATGCAAAACAGAAATTAATTTATCTCAAATATAATGCAAAATAGAAATAAATTGTGATTTAGCTAGTATCTTTTTCAAAGTTTTAGAGTTCATCTATTTGTTCTTCAATACATATTGGCTGTCGGTTTGTTTGAAGCCAATCTTGGACACATATCAAGACTTCGACAATTTTAGGAGTTAAGGAATTCCTAAATACATCTAGTACTCTCCCTCCAATACTAAATGCAGACTCTGAAGAAATAGTTGAAATAGGAACTGCCAACACATCATGAGCCATTCGTGAAAGGACATGAAACCTTTTAGAATTTAGCTTCCACCACTTTAACACATCAAGATCTTCTGCATCCTCTATGATGGCCTTATTTAAATAAATTTCCAACTCATTTTTCTTATATCTAACGCCACCCTCCATTTTTTGTTTCTTAAATCTAGACTTCGAGATGGATATTGGCTTTTTATATACTCCTTCACTGTCCGTAGTTGTAGAGCTACAACTTAAGAGACTTCCATCAGTTGCAGTGTCAGTATCATGATTCGGTTGGTATATGTTCTTGTACTCCATAAGTTCACATTTCGCACTTGCAAATAAATTCACACCAAATTCAGCCCCATACATTTCACAAAAAGAATACTCCATATACTCAAACTTATCACAAAGGTCAAGAACATTAGCAAAAAATATGAGTTTATTTATTTTATTCAAATCTCCCTAATACTTGTCAAATTTCAATTTCATTGAAGTACCTAGAGATTTCACCTCCAAATCATTACTTCTTTTCCATTCATTTAAAATGCAAGACAAATCACTAATCTCATTAAAAAATGAATTGGAAGTGACATAAAATAAACCTAAGATACGCAATGTCATCTCATAAAAATGCTTCAACAATTCTATAAATTTTCTAATGCAAAACCAATCAATAAAACTAGGTACCCTATCCTTTCTTAAATCAGTCTTGAAATTTGATTCTTGATTTTCAAAATTTTCAAATGTATTTTCACATTTGTCAGCAGCTTTTAACATCAAATAGGTGGAATTCCACCTTGTAGGCACATCTAAATACAAAGAACTCTTATACTCAAAGCCCTCCATTCTACACACTCCTTAAATTTTTTAAGTTTAGCTGGAGAATTTCTCATATATCTCATAGCTGCCCAAACTCATTTCACTAAAAGATTTATATCTTTCAAGCCATTGGAAACCACCAAATTAATAATGTGTGCAATACATCTCATGTGAAGGTATTTACACTTTGACACTGTGCCCCCCCAATTCAACATTTTTTTTTTCAAGTAAACAATGGTAGAATCATTTGAATTAGCATTGTCCATGATAATTGTAAACACATTATTCAAAGCCCATTCTATCATACAAGACTCAATTGCCTTACTAATATATTCATCTTTATGACTAGAAACCAAGGCAAAATTAAGGATCTTTTTATGAAATCTCCAATCATTATCAATGAAGTGGGTCGTAACACACATATAATTAATTCTTTGAATTGATGTCCAAATATCCATGGTAAGACTAATTATTTGATAATTATTTTTCAAAAAAGACTTCAACCTCAACCTCTCATCTAAATACAATTGAGAACAATCCCCAGAAATCATCCATCGGAATGGAATCCTAAATCTAGGACATGCACATGCCATGAATCTTTTAAATCCCTCGCCCTCCACAAATTTAAATGGCAATTCATCAACAATGATCATGTGTGTAAGTGATTCTCTAATTAACTCTTGATCAAATTTCCAAGTACTAAATTTCCCAGCCCTACTATCACCCTCTAAAACCAGTTGCAAATTCAATAAGGATTGTCATGTTTGTTGTGTATGTCAAACATGCATTCATGTGAACTCTAAGTGATGAAGTTCCATTTTTTTTTTTTAAATCACAACAAAACTCCTTATCATAATAAATACACTTAGCTTTTTTTACATTATCGTTCTCATCATTGATTTTTTGGAAGCAGATCCACACTTGGGACCTTAGTTTCATTGCCTTCCTCTTAATTGATGATTGAGCATCAGCTGTGTTTAAAGGCAATGGATCTCAGAATTTGATCCATGACTATTGGCATTGCTGCTACCCTCTAGCCCATTTACTAGCTCTTGTGAAGTTGACATCTACACATAACATAATTCACCAAAGAATAAATTAAGCAGTAAACAAATCAATGAAAACATAATTCACAGATTTTGAAATTTGATAATTCAATTCAAAACAAAATTTCAATTAATTCAACACACTTCAATTGAAATACTTCAATTAATTCAAAACAGAATTGCAGTAAACAATTCACAGATTTTAGAATTTCAGAAGTCAATTCAAAACAAAACTTCAAAATTCAATTCAAAGCAAAATTCAATTAATTGAACACACTCCAATCAAAATAACTACAAATAAAGAATCATGATATACCAAAAAATTCAATTCAAAATAGATTAATAGAATTCAATTCAATACTTCCGCAGTTCCAACATAATTCAATTTACAAAATAGCTAGATAATTTCAATTTACAGGATCTAAATTCATCCAAAATTATACATATATACTGAATTCAATTCATAGGATCAGAATGCATTTTAACAAAATTATAAAAAATAGGACCAAACTGAGAATCAAAATTATACCTAAAATCAATAAAACCCAAACTAAAAACAGTTGAGACTGATTCTGAGAATCAAAATTATACCAAAATCCAAAACACAAATGCCCATCAAACTAAAAACCCAAACAGATATAAAAATATATACACACAAACAGTAACAAAATCCATCTCAAACCAAAATTTCTATTAAAAATTCAAAAATCTTAACCAATTAAATCGAAAATTTGAGAATTAGATCATACGTTAAGAGGTGAATGGGTTTTTCAATGACTAAGACTTGAGATTTGAGAGAGGCAATCCTTAAGAGATGAACAGGCACAACTAAGATTATTAGCCTGAGAATGAGCTGAGATGAGCGAGGTAGATAGAGAGAGGTAGACAAAGAGAGGAAAGAATGATATAGAGGTAGACAAATAGAGATAGACAGAGAGAGGAGAGACAAAAGAGATGAGCGACCTGATGGGAGATGAGAGAACGAGAGAGAGAGGTGGATAAGCTGGGAGATGAGAGAACGAGAGAGAGAGGTCTGGGAGATGAGTGATGCAGCCACCAGCTACAAATGGAAGAAAGGTTTTAGAATTATAAAATTTTAGGTTTAAATTAGGTTAGTAAAACGGAAGGTGCAATGAATAAAACGGTAGAAGCAAAACTATTTTGGTTTGGTTCGGTTAAATCCGTATTTTAACATGTTAAAACCGAACCAAACAGAAATAATTTCAGTTTTTTGAATATATAACCGAAACCAAATTTTATGAATGGTAACCGAACCGAAAATATAATTTCGGTTTGGTTTTTTAGTTAGTACTGAATAGTGTACACCCCTATATCAACTAAGGACTCTATAACTACTTATTATTAGGTGGGTTTTTCTTATATGTTTTGCTTTCCTTATCATATATGGAAAAATCTTTAAAATATAAAATATAAAATAAAAAGTAAAATTGGCTCTTTAAATATATAGAGAACTAAATTCACTCTTTATTTTAAATTTAGATAACAAAGAATTTTATTTTCTTGTATTAATTTTTTATTATAGAGAATTTAAAACAAATAATGAGCTCATTGGAGAAATTCTAAACAGTGTTTGATACTACAAAGCGATCTTCTTTCAGAAAGAAAACGATAGTCTAAAATCACTGCAGCTAGAGGCAACCAACTTAACAGCTTCTAAAGAATCTGATTCCACTAATAAATTCCACCAACACTTTGCGATACCCCAAATCCCATGCTATTTGCAAAGCATATCTAATGGCATTCAATTCAGCGACCAATATAGGGGAGATGCCTATCCTCAATATGATATATACATATAGAATCTCCAAGATCTTTTTTGGAAAAAAAAAAGAATCTCTATTTTTATTCCACGTGTTCTATTTTAATACCAAGAAATAAAACGGTTTCTAGAAATAAAAAAGAATTATATATATATATATATATATATATATATATATATATATATATATATATTCAAAATTACAAAAAGGTAATATTAAAATTTAATAAGATAATACTCCATCCATTTCATAATATTTGTTATTTTAGAAAAAAAATTTTCCAATTTATACTCCCTCCATTATGAAAAAAGTAATCATTAAAAAAGTTAATTTTATTTATAAATAAGTGGTCATTTAGCAATCCAATTAAAAAAAATGATAAAATAGTTAATTTACCCTTTTATTTCTCATGTATGAGAGATATTTTCCAAATTTATACTGCAATTAATAGGAGTCTTTTTGATAACTTATGATAAATTTATTACTACCTTAAAAATTATGATTTTTTCTTAATGGTCACTTTTTTCATAATGGAGGAAGTATGTTGTTTTAAAATTTCAAGAAAGTATTTATTATTTTATTTCAATTTTACCCTTCATTTATTCTCTACTAAACATTTTGTATTAATTGCTTTTATTTCCCTACTTTAAAATCAATAAATGATATTTTAGTCTTTTTATCATAAAATTATAATAATTTAATAACTTTATTGATTCATGTAACGAAATTTTAAGCGATAAATATTATGGAATGGGGGAGTAATAATTTACACATATTAAAATATTTAAAAAAAAAATTAAATAAAAAGATATAATCAAAACATGCATAAAATACGGACTCACGACTAATTCACTATAATTAAATATCAAAATTTAAGTACTTATAATATTTTTCATTCTAATAAGATTAATGTATAATTTTTTATGGATAAAATTATTTAATATTTTCTTCATGTTTATGCGGATCCACTGGAAAGATGACAGACCCACAATAGCATGATCTCTTTCTATCTCTCTTACCCACTTCTAATCACAAATTCAATTTTGCAATCCATTCCAATAGCATACAATTTATAATTAAAAGTCAAGAAAAACTACAATGTCCCTCATTTAGTCTCAAATCAAAAAACTAAAATCCTTTCATCATTGTTACCATTAAAAACTTATAAAAATACTAAAATACCCCTTATTTATAATTAAATTTTCCATATCAGTCATATTATTAAAAAAAAAAAAAAAAAAAAAAAAGCTATTGTTTTTAATACTCTAATTAAATCCCTAAGAAAAAAATCCTTGTATAAAATCAAAGCTCTTCAGAATATGATAATTTTATTATATTAAATATTATTATTTTAATAATACAATGCATTACAATGAAATTCCCATTCAATTGACATTAATTAGCAAGACAATACATTATTTTAAAATCTCTCTCACCCACTGGTAATCACAAATTCAATTTTGCAATCCATTTCAACAGTATACAATTTATAATTAAAAATCAAGAGAATATATAAAAATTTACTAACCCATTTAAGCTTCTACCTTTTTATGAAGATCTTTCCCATTTCCCATGTGTTAGGAAGTGAAGTAGAAGACTGGGTGAAGAAATTTGACTAACCCGTTTCAGATTTGGAATTTTTTTTTTTTTTTTGGAGCAAAGGCTCCAAGTTCTGTTCTGCTGCAATTATACTTGAGTTTTGCGCAAGGAATTGTCAACATTTGCCTTCCGTTTGCTTGAGAAGAAACCAGACAGTGACATTCCATTTTTATAGGTTTTTATTCCCACTTTTTTAGACCAAAATTAACAAAGAACCAAAAAGAAAGAAAGAAAGAAAGTTCTGTAGTTAACAGCCACAAAATGCCACTTTCACTTTCTTAGAACTAAAATTAGCGCTTGACAATAACAAAATGATGTTTTTTATCTATTAGTTTAACTTATAATTGATAGTCATAGATTGTATATAAAAATATTATTTTCTTAGTTGATTAACTTAATTTTGTTGAAAACTTAGACAGTAGAACCATTAGGAAATAAAAATTAAGTGACTTTTTAATTGCTTTCTCAAAAACATAGATGCTTCATTATTTGATCAATTATAGGAATTAAATAATATTTTATAAAAAAATTATTAAGTTATTAAAGTTTCTCAACTGACATGGACAAATGACAATCCTGACTAGGGGCGGCTTAGTAAATAAGGTGACTAAGACAACCGTCTTAAGCTTCTAATTATGAAAATCCCTTGTATGTGGTATATAGACTCATATATAGTATAGAAAATAGGAAATATTTTACAAAAATAAAATGGAGAAAACAAAAGTTGAAATTTTGGAAATATGACTTAATAAAAAATCTAATTAACTCTATTAGTTTTCCTTCACTCTTAAAAAAAAAAAAAATCTATTAACTTTTCCTAAATAGTAACAAAAATTTATAATTTATTTAAAGTGCCTATATAATTGCTACCTCTAAAACCAAAAGAAACCTTAATGTCAATTTTTCCTTTTTTCACAGCTACCCAATTCTATCTCTATCTTCTGCTTTTAATTCTAATTTTTTTTTGAATAATTGGCAGAGGAGTTTCTCATAATCTTCAATTGTTATTGCTAATTTTCAAAGTTTTTAAGTTTTATTGTTCACAAATTTAATTCGATTTATTAATTTATCTCAATTAGCTTTTAGTTTTTATTATTGTTTTGTTTATTTGTTATTCCTCATATGTATCAACCTATTTATCTTTGAAAATAAATGGTAGAATAGGAAAATACAATAAAACCTCTCTATAGTGATACTCTATATAAGAATAACCTCTATATAGTTAAAAAAAATTTAGATCCTAATTTGACTCAGTTGTAAATAGGAATAAACTTTACATTGTAATAAGTTATAAATTTTTTAAATCCCATCGTAAGAAAATATCCCTCTACATAGTAATATTTGTATATATATATTTTAACAAAATATATGTTATTCCATGTTAAAAATAAAAGGTGATAGTATTTTGCTATATGTTTCTTTACTTCAATGTGTAGTATTAATATAATTAAATAATAAAAACATTGAAAATAATTATAAAAGTCTACTATTATATTTAATTACAATATTGGAAATATACATGTTCTATAAACAAATTCGAAAGACTTTTACCTTAATTTATAATATTGGAAAAATGTAATTCTATTTTGAAAATCTAAAATTTTAAATTCTTTTCAATTTTTTTCCATTGTTCTTGTAAATGATAAAAATAGTCTATACTTTAGTGGATTTAAGGACAGAAATACACCTATTTATTTTTATTATTATACTTTTTTTTGTCTCTTTAGTCTTATTGTACAATATAGGTAGATATTAACGCATATTCTCTCTAGTTTCTATCATTTCACCAATAACGTTAAGTCAAAAGAAAAATTTTTGTACTCAAACCTACAATAAGTTATAACCTCGTCATAGTCATAAATTTTATTTGCTCCCAAATCTATGACTATATAGAGGTTATATTGTATCAATACAAATATGAAAAACTCGAAAAAAAAAAAAAAAAAAGAATAAAAAGTTTAATGCAATTTCAAAGTGGAATCCTTAATAAATATCTTGATGACAAAAGGAATCAATTTTGAATCAAAAATAAATTTAAAGTTTAATCTTAATTTTTTATTTATTTTAGAAGCAATTGTGGTTGAACTTTCTGGTTTTGTTAATCTCTTGCTGCTACTGCTTGTTGTCTATATAGTCTTCAATTTAAATACCTTATCTAATGATTTTGCCTTAAACCCTCAAAAATCTTGAGCCACCCCTTATCATGACCACATAAATAAAAAAATAAGTGACCAAAAATAATTATTTTTAACGTTAATTTTTTTTTTTAATGAGATTCGAGTTATGGGCCAAAAATAATAATTACACGTGACAAATAATTATAAGTCCACTTCAAAGGATTTTAAATTTCCACATAAGAGTTTTTCAGAATTATTAACCTTGATGGGCACCTCTATAAAACCCTGCTAGTCTTACAAAAACATCACCTTACGATAATTTTGCAAGGAAAGGTCTTTAAAAAGCTACATACATACTATGTTTACAAGGAAGCTTATTTCGCTTGATCCACAATCAACCATTAATCCACTAAACTTAACTACCATCAAAACCTCTTCTGAAGGAGCCTGGCAAGGTGATAATCCTCTAAACTATGCCTTCCCATTATTAATAGTTCAAACAATTCTTGTCCTTCTCATCACTCGCTTCCTCGCCTTCCTCCTCAAGCCCCTCCGACAAACTAAAGTCATTGCTGAAATAATTGTACGTGTCATTTTTTTGCACATCTTATTAAATTTAAATTTTCATGTTTATTGAAATGCAAATTAATAAGCAGAGAGTGCATGCTTAAATTAAGAAAATTCATAAATTTCTCTATTTTATATATATATATATATATATATATATATATATATATATATATATATATATATTTTTTTTTTTTTTGTGGTTTATAATTTTATTTTTTCTGTATGTCTTCAAAATTGAAAAATATTGAATTCAACAGACAGTACGAAATTTACAAAAATAAAAAAAATAAAATAAACTAAGGCTTAATGATTTTCTTATTTCTTGCATTTCAGGGTGGAATTTTGGTTGGACCATCAGGTCTTGGCCGAAAAAAAGACTTCTTCCAAATGCTATTCCCTTCATGGAGCACTCCCATACTTGAATCGGTAGCTAGTATTGGTCTTCTTTTCTTTCTTTTCCTTGTAGGTCTCGAACTTGATTTGGCCACAATTCGCAACTGCGGCAAAAGAGCTTTTGGCATAGCTCTTGCTGGCATCTTTCTTCCTTTCGTATTTGGCGCTGGAATATCCTTCATTCTTCGCAAAGCCATAAATGGTGAAGATAAGGTCGCTTATGACCAATACCTCATGTTCATGGGAGTTTCTCTCTCTATTACAGCTTTCCCGGTTCTCGCTCGCATTCTCGCAGAACTCAAACTTCTAACAACCCCAATGGGCCAAATAGCCATGGCCGCCGCTGCATTTAATGACGTCGCAGCTTGGATTTTGTTAGCTCTAGCTGTAGCCTTGGCCGGAAATGGGTCTTCCGGTGGAGACTCAAAAAGCCCATTAATATCTATATGGGTCCTTACTTCTGGAGTTACTTTTGTTGCTTTCATGATGGTAATAATTTTTCCAAAGCAAAGAGAATGTTCAGG
This sequence comes from Reutealis trisperma, assembly GCA_947687605.1. Lineage (NCBI taxonomy): Eukaryota > Viridiplantae > Streptophyta > Magnoliopsida > Malpighiales > Euphorbiaceae > Reutealis > Reutealis trisperma. The sequence continues at coordinate 194,288 of CANTUT010000483.1, forward strand.
TTGTTGTAAAATTTAAACAATTTTTAAAGCTAAAAATCTATTTATATATTAACAGGTACTAGTCCGACCCATAATGAACTGGGTCGCACGGCAATGCTCAAGGCAGCAAGATATTTTAGAGGAAGCATACATGTGTTTAACACTAGGTGGAGTAATGATATTTGGGTTTGTGACGGATCTCATAGGTATTCATGCAATATTTGGTGCATTTGTTTTCGGTTTGACGATTCCTAGAGGAGGAGAATTTGCAAGCAGAGTTACAGCAAAGATAGAGGATTTTGTGTCATGTTTGCTTCTTCCGCTTTACTTTGCTTCCAGTGGGTTAAAGACTGATGTGGCTAAGATAAGAGGCGTTGAGGCGTGGGGACTTCTTGTGTTGGTTATATCCATGGCTTGCGCGGGCAAGATTTTGGGGACGTTTGTTGTGGCTATGCTGTATATGATTCCGGTGAGAGAATCGTTGGCACTTGGAGTCTTGATGAATACAAAAGGATTGGTAGAGCTCATTGTTTTGAATATTGGCAAGGAGAAGAAGGTGAGTTATTTTTTTTACTGTAGTGTGTATGTGTACACTTTAATTTTCCTATAGCATAAAGTTTTGCTATAGGTGTATGATTTTTTTTAGGTGTATATTTTTTTATTCGTTGGTTTAGGTGTATGATTAAAAATATTCTTTTAGTGTAAGTAAAAATTTTATAGTCTATTATAAATCATATTACATTTGGATCAGTAAAATTAAAAATACTAAATGTATATATAAAAAAATATAAAAAGTGAATAAGAAAATATAAATAGTAGATCTAATATAGAAAAGAAATATATAGGTATAAAAAATTGATCAAAAAATGAAAAAAAGTAAATAATATTAGCAATACTAAAATCATATTTTAAAAGTTTAGTTGTCAAAATTTTTAAAATTGTAATTACAGAATAGACTTGAAAAAATACATAATTTTAATTTGATATGTTATATCCATCTTCTATATCGAATAAAAGAAGTTAAAGGATACTTAGTAAAAGTAATAAAATAATTTTTGCATCTCGTTATTGATATATGGTTTTACTTTTTTCTATTAAAAAATAATAAATAAATTTTTCACTGTTATATATATATATATATATATATATATATATATATATATATATATATATATATATATATATATATATATAAAATCAAAAGTATTAATTAAGAAAAATATACTTAATTCTTGAATATATTTTAATAGCTATTTAAATACGAATACAATAATTATTTCAAATATTATAAGTAATATTATAATAATTATTTATGATTTTTAAAGATTATAAATAAACATATCACATAGAAATTAATTTGAGAAAAGTAACTTCATTAACAATAGTAATAATTTTTTTTATAAAGGTAATATGATAAGAGTAATAATATAGTAGCTATCAACCGATAGAAAATTGAGCTTTAAAATAGAGTTTTTGAAATCACTAGCTATTGGGCTATCTAACATTTAATTGTTGCTGTTTTTTTAGTGTACTAAATGAGTTGAACTAATTGTTGTGAGCCAAGAAAATTACTATCAATGAGCACCTAACAACTCAACCAAATATGCAAATAATCAAAAAGTTGTTAAAATCTCACGTATGATATGTGATTTTGTAAAATATCTCATTTTAATAATTCAATTTATAAGACCTTATAACAATTAGAAAATCATAAAAATGAAACCATTTGCTTTGAACAACAAACAGCAATTAATTAAAATTCAACAACATATTTTTTAACAAGTCTTACCAAGAGTTTTAGAAACTCTGAATGGTTAAATTGGCTAATGAATTACATAAAAATTTTGTAAATTATTTTTTATTATAAAATATCTTTACATGAAACTAATTTTTTACCAAATAATTGAATTTCTTTTAGATCTGTATCATTAGAAATCTAGATTTTTAATTACCTAAATTTTTAAGAGTTTAATGAATTCTATAGAGCCAAACATAGCATAAAAGCTTTTGAAAACCTGCTCTCATTGCGAGGTAAGCCACGTTTTTTAATTAATAATCTTCAATTTGCTTATTTTTCTTGTTTATTGATTTTCAATTTTATTTTGGTTTTGATAATTTTTCAATATGTTCATTATGTCGAGTTGTTTCATGATTTTCTTTTTTAATTTTAGACCAAAGTTTTCAAAAATCACAATTACAAAAACCAATTGAATATATATTAACACATTCCATAATTTTAATCTATTTTTAAATTTATTACTTTTAAATTTAACAAATTCCATAATTTTAATCTATTTTTAAATTTGTTACTTTTAAATTTATTCTTTAAAAATTAAATTTATTAATAATTATTACTTTTTTAATATTTCTATAAAATAAAATCATTTCTTTATTTTTCTTTAATTTTCCTTTTTTTCATTTTGATAATTGCTTAAAAATTTCAATTTTAATTAGATTATAAATCTCATAAATTTAATTATCATCTATTTCATTAAAAAATTAATATTTATTGCCATATCAGTTAATCTTAACGATGTTAAAGATTTTAATACTTAAATACTAATGGTGCAAAAATAATATACCCCAAAATATCAAAAATCAAAAAGCTTCAGCCCCATAAACGTGGAATAACACGATAGATTAGTACACTTCTCCTTCTCTTTTTTTTTTTTTCAGAATCGCATAATTCTCTGACTCACACGTGGCACACTACTATTTATGGTGGGTCGATCACAGCATATATACATATTTTATTCCTTGAGCCTTGGAAAAAAAGAAAAAAGAAAAAAAAGCTTTAATAGTGGAGCTTTAATAGTGGGTTAACTGAATTGTCGGTTGGATTGGGCACAATAATTTAGAGCATCTCGAATCAGCATCCTCCATTTGGCAAAACAACGACCACACGACAACAACAACAAATAAATAAATAAATAAATATTCTTTTTATTTAAAAAAGCATCATTTATACGATAAAAAAGTATTCATTTGGTTAAGAAAAATTACTTCCTTTCTTTTCCCACACAATATAAAAAAACACTATTAATTATTTATTAACTTATAAATTTTATTATATTTTTTTATTTATATTTTTATATATACTCATTTATTATTATTTTTAATATAAATTTTAAAAATATACATCTTTTAATTAATAAAAATAAAACAAATAAATTTTATAACTATTTTTATAATTGACAAATATTTTTAAATATCTTAAAAAAATAATAAATAATCTTTTTAAAATTAAGAGAATACTATATTTAAACATAAATAGTAAAAATAAAAATTTAAATCCAATTAATTCTTTTTATTTGTCTTCCTTTTCTTTTTTAATGAATATTAATGGTTTTAATTTTCCCCCTTTTCTTTATGCCATATTTTCCTCTTTTTTATTTCATTACTTTCTCTTCATTTTCAACCTTTTTTTTTTTTTTTTTTTTCATTTTAACATTTAATTCTTTGTAAATAAATTTTCACTTGTGAAAAGGACATGTAAAATAAAATAC
>CANTUT010000484.1:0-52500 GCA_947687605.1 Reutealis trisperma
TATATATATATATAGATACATACAGTACATACATACATACATATATATATATATATATATATATATATATATGTACATATATATATATGTACATATATATATATGTACATATATATATATGTACATATATATATATGTACATATATATATATATGTACATATATATATATATATATATATATATATATATATATATATATATATATATATATATATATATATATATATATATATTATACATATATATATGTTCATGAATATATCCAATTGATTACTCTAAAACCTTAGTTTCTAATAATTCAAAGAATAAAAATAAATATATATGCAATCGCATTCATAAAAATCGTTCTGTATATATATATGGTATATATGTATATATATTTGTATATATATATATATGTAAATATATATATATATGTATACATATATATATATATACATATATATATATGTTCATGAATATATCCAATTGATTACTCTAAAACCTTAGTTTCTAATAATTCACAGAATAAAAATCAATATATTAGCAATCGCATTCATAAAAATCGTTCTATCAAATCATATATCAAAAACTAAAGCATAATCTTTAAACTTATATTTCTAATTCATTTTAAAATCCTAAAAGGAATGAATTCTAGAATTGAACTTCAACTCTCGTTTTTTCGTTCAAAATCTAAGTCGATCAATCAATCAATTCAATTAGGAATAAAAAAAATAATCAAAAGGGATTATATTCAATTCCATATCATGAACACATCATACAAGCCCTAGACAAGACTGAAATTAGTTCATGGGAAACATAATGATAATCTCCAAATTATTAAAATCAAAAGAATTCATTGAATTAAAATCTTCAATTCAATAACCAAAAGATGAAAATAACTAAGAAATTAATCTTATAAACCAATTTGATGTTCTAACCCAATCTCTTGGCGTCTTCACAAAGAATTCCCAAAATCACTAAAAATAATCTCTTCTAAGTGTTGAAATTTGAAAACTAAAATTAGCAAAATAGAATTTTGGAAGAGAAGATACTATCCCCCAAAATTCCCCAAAATCAAGATCAAAATCAAGATACTTTTCTTCTTCCCAACCACCCTATTTATAACAACAAAACTTCTTATTTAGTTTTTACTTTCCTAAAATAATTTAGGAATGAAAATCCTTGAGAATCTTGGAAAATCTTCAATGTTTGCTCATAGGTGATGCAACAGGCACTGGAATTGGTCAGCTCGGCGCTGGGACGAGTTAGCAATAAAGGAACCTCCTATTACGTGGCGCTGGAAAGCTTCGGCGGACACTGGGACAAGCAAGTAGTAGGCTGCTTGCTGTTGTGTCACACTGCTATTCTTGGCGAGACACTAGGGCATTTGTTGGAATAGGCAAGCATCCCATTGCAGGGTGCTGTAGCTCTTGGCGAGAGGCTGGAGACATGCTGCTGCTCCTGTGAGGTGCTGAGGCTGCCGCGGATGACACTCCTCCTGCCGTGTCTTGCGACACTTCGCCAAACTTTTAGTTTTCACTCCAATTTTCTGCAAAACAAGACTAACCTTCCTCAAACCTAAAAAGGTGAATAAAATAACACAATCTAACCTATATGACATAAATTACACACAAAATGCCTAATTTATCACAAATAAAAACATGCAAATATGCCACAAACAAAAGTCATAGATGCCCCCCACCCCCCCAATCAAAATTGTCTTGTTTATAAAATGATTTTGATGAAAGTGAACCCAAGAAATAGGATGGTACAAGGAACTAAAGTAATGTCTAGGTCAGTGCTTGAACATGCTTAGGTGAGAGAAATGGTAGAAAAGAAAGACTGTAAAAAGAACAACATGAATGTTTAAACAATTATTCCTAAAAATTTATGGGTGAACAATATTACTGATAAATGAAAGTGAGAAAAGGAACTAAAGGGATATCTATGCTAATGGTTAGATATTTTTAGGTGAATTGATGGATGTGGTTGATTCTAATGAAAAGGTAGGGAAAGGAACTAGAGGGACATCTAAATTTGACATTTTTGGGTGACAAATAGGTGTGGAAAAGAAATTAGATTGACATCTAAGTGAGAATTTAGATGTTTCTAGGTAGAGAACATGATCGATTTAGAACTAGAGAAAGATGGGAAAAGAACCATAGGAATATCTAGGTGATTGTTTCTAGATATTTATAAGCAGACTAATTGATAAAGTACGACAATTCTAGTATCTTTGGGAGTTTGATTATGACTTTTCTAAAAAGGGGACCTTACCCTATATAAAGGTTATCTGAAAAAGGGACCTTGCTCTATGCAAAGGTTGTTTGAGAAATGGACATTGCTTTATACAAAAGGTGTCTAAAAAGGGGGATCTTGCTCTATACAAAGGTTTTCTTAAAGAGGACCTTGCTCTGTATAAAAATTGTCTAAAATAAGGACCTTGCTCTTTGTAAAGATTGTTTAAAATAGAGGGAGCTTGCTATATGTAAAGGTTGTCTAAAAGAAGGACCTTACTTTGTGCAAAGGTTGTCTGAAAGAGGGGAACCTTATTTTGTACGAAGGTTGTTTGAAAATAGGGGGTCTTGCTCTATGCAAGGATTGTCTAAAAAAAATGTCAATTGGTTGAAAGACATGAATATTTAAGGCTATCTAGAGATTGTCTAAAAATGAGAATGCTCTGATGAATTGAGTATTTAGACCACTAAAAGGTCAACATAAACCACCATGGCATTTAAGAAGGAGTAACAATTTTGAAATGTGTCGGTCAGATTTGGTAAGGTGCCAGTTAGCTTCTTAGGGGTACCAATCAGTTTTAGAAAGATATTGGTCAGCTTGAGCGGGTATCGATCAGTTTAGTAAAGATATCAGTCAACTTCGAGGAGTAGAGGCCATTAACTTCATTTATGCATTATGGCATATGACTATATATAATTGCACATACATGTATGTTTTATGTATAAATGATGTATGTTTATGTATACATATTTTTGGATTCATAGTTTTTTTTTTGTTTAAATTTTATACTATGGATGGTGTCTATAATAGATGATTGAATGGGTACAAGAGGATAGATTCACGAGTTGCTTGTAAATGGAATTTTTAATGTGACTTTTGCACCCATATTTCAGCCACTACATGCATTTGTAGACTGAAAAACTCGAGAAGGTAGAGAGGATCAATTATGGTAGATAGACATTATAGCGATGGTGATGCTATAGGGAGTATAGGTTAACTAGGATTTCTTGAGGGCTAATTTAGGTTTTTGGGATTCGGTGGCTAGTGTTTTCTATTTTGGTGATGTTAAGAACTCATGCCCACCTTTGAGAAGTTCAATACTATGGCTTGGCTATGACCTAGAGATAGCTCTAGTGGTGCTATAGTTCAAAGTTGGGTATTTCTAAATTTTTCAAGAGTTTTGGACTTGCCTTAGGATGTCAAAAGCTAGATGATTATTAATAGTTAGGTGAATTTGACCACTATGATTGAGTTCCAGGATCCCATTGACCAAGGAGATATAAGGAGATAGTGGCTCAGGATGAGGGCCTTGATTTTCTTCTTGATAGCTGGATATATGTTTCATAGGCCCACTAGTTGGGGTGATGCTAGTATGGCTGGGTTGATATTATAGATGGAGCGATGTTGCTTAGTGATTAGAACTGTGCTGCCGAAGACATTGTTGAGTCTTGATTATTTTGTTTGGGGTTTAGAGAAATGGACTATCTTCTGGGATATTCTCTAAGTGAAGGAAAATCTAGTTGTTCCTACCATTCCTTTCAAATGTGTTTTGCAGGTTTCTAATTTTAGGTTTTGGATTGTTTTGTATGTATGGTTGATGGATCATTATTAGGTGGTGGCCCATACTTTTTAGTATCGTATGTGCCTTATTGAGACTTGGTCAGAGATTGAATAAGATGATTGTTTGTAGCTTGCCCAGAAGGACATATTTTAGCGCTGTCAATAGTAAGGGATTGGATGATTCATGACAGCGGCCATAGGTTAAGTGGTTTGCTTGTTAGATTTGGCTTGAATGACCTTCCATTGGGGAACGAGGGTTTTAGCGCTAATGGTGTAGGCTTAGGATGTGCCCCCAGTTATTCTCTTTTTCGAGTTTCTGTGGATCATAACCACTATTGCTAGGGTTATTAAAGGTGGTTGATTGAAGACTTTTCATGCTATATAAGTAGATATTACCTTTTTGGGCTATAAAGAGATACAATGGGTGGTTGACAGAGGTGGTTTGGCCAATTGAGATAGAGTGCTAGGTTGCCTACTGAGGGAGATAAAGGGTGATACAGTTGAAGAGGGAGAGAAATAAGAGTGACTGTAGAGATAGAGGGGTTACTAGGCCTATAGAGGAGCTTAGGAAAGCTACTGAGAGTTTGATACTATAGGTTGAATTAGTGACTCACATCACAGTGGTAGTGACAAAGGAGACTGTCACTACTATAAGGAAATAGGGTGATATTACAGTGGTGGTTTAGAGAGGGATTACTATTAAGGCAAAGAGGAGGACTACAATTTTTAGAGTGCATATGAGGATTTTAGCTACTACATCATAGAGTAGTTTATGAGCTATTGCCATACAGAGAAGGATTTATGGGAGCAGTATCAAAAGTGCTAGTACTTAGGAGGGAGTTTATGATACTACTATGGTGAGCAGTTTTGGTTTTGCTATTACTTTTGCTAGTGTAGTGGGGGCATATACAAAGAGTATGAGGAGGGGTATGAGAATTGAGGAGATTATAATGGACTTTGATTTAGATGAGGGCATGATTGATGTGCTTCCTAGGAGGAAGAGAAAGATTAGCTAGATTATAATTTCAAACATAAACCTTTATGGTTTGTTTATGATTTTTATTTTTATATATAGTTGTAGTTTGAGAAGACTATAAATGGCATTGAAAGGGCTATCCTTTTTGTCATGATGATGGACTATATTTTGTAAAATCTAATCACCATTATATGAAACATCTTTTATTTTTACTCTAATTTTTGCATAAGTTGCCCTTTATGGTTTTCAACTTAGCAAGCTTTTTTTTTTAATATTTTTTTATTTAGGCAAAAGGAATTAAGTGAATGTTGTATTAGGCACATAGGAAATGACAATGTGATGCAAATAAAATATTTTGTATTATAGTTTTGTTCACACCAAACCGGATTGCCTACGTATCTCTTACAATTATTTTCCTTCCATTCATTTTTTTTAAGGAGAATTAGGTCTTTGCAATTTTGATTACTGTGAGGCCTCGCCCGAGCATCGGTCCGATCCGCCGAGGAATCGAAATGCTCTTCGGGAGAAACTCCATGATTGGAACTCGCTATGAGTTCAGAAAATTGATTTTTGTATTTTAAAGGTTGAAAAGTGAGTCGCCACTTTAATTTATTTATTTTAATTGAAAAAATTAAAGAAAACCCAACACGATAGACTCCAAAATTTGATTTTATCCCAATGAAAAAGTGCACCAATCCACGAGTGACCAAGGAGGACTCAGGGATCAGGTTTTGGTAATTACATAGTTTAAGAAAATGTTATTTTCTTTTAGCTTGGCTTGAAATGCAAAATAACTCTTAAAATTGAATTTTTGTGTATGCATGAACACATTGTCAAGCACACATTCCCAAAATAAACTAAAATATAAATCATAAACAAAGGATTTAAATAGCTTTTGTCTATTGTCAGTCCGTACTTCTTGATTTTTGTGCCTCAAAAAGTCATTTTCAATCATTTTTTGCACTCCATCAAAAATTTTATTTTTTATTTCTCACAATGGAGCCTTATTTCAGCCATGCGACGTTCTTATGGTGTAAGAAGCTCACAAAAGTGGAGAGAATTAATTTAGGAAAGTATGGGGTAAGCGCTATGCCCACCCTAAGAGGAATAAAGGTGGATTGGGAATTTTTGCGCACCTGTTTGCGCTTTTGGGATCCAACTGCCCATGTCTTCAGGTTTGGGGCATCTATGGAAGAGATGTGTCCTACATTTAAGGAATTTTCTGTACTGCTTGGATCTGATCCAGAGCCTGTGCTGGCTACTCTTGTAGAGAAGGTAGGGTATTTCAACTCTTTTAAAGGACTTCTTGATTTGAGCACTGAGGCTGCTAGTCCCATGATAGTGGATGACTGGGTAGATCTGAATGCTGTGATAGCAGAGTTTCATGATCCCAAAGATTTTGAGGATGATAGGTGGTTCCATTTGAGGATGCGGGCTTTATCCTTCTGTCTGACTGCCGGATACATATTTGTAAGCCCTACTGGTTGGGGTGATGCCAGAGTTACTGAGCTGATTTCGCAAATGGAAGAGGGGAGATCTATTGCAGCTATAGTGCTGGCTGAGACCATCATGAGTTTAGACAGGTCTTGTACTTCTGATGGGCCATGGTCAATTAGCCCTATTATTCTTCAAGTTAGTTGAATTCTGACTTCTATATTTCAAATCAACTACTTTTTGTGTTATGCTTATCTCTTCTGCACTTTTCAAATTTGGCTGAGAGATCATCTCTGGATAGTTGGACCTCCCATGAAGGTGAACTATTCTGCTTCATGGTATAGAACTCGGACCATTGTGATAAAACGGGATTCCGAGAAAGAATGGACAAAGTGGTTGATGGAGCTGGACTCTGACGACCTGCAGTGGAGGTGTGAATGGTATAAAATCAGAAGATTCATGACCATGAGTTTTGGCTACAAAATGGTCTATTTGCTGGGATTGAGGATGGTGACCTTTTACTAGGCTACTAGGGTTATGCGCCAAATGGGACACAGTCAGGGCATGCCCCTAGATGGCGCTCTGTTTGAGTCTGTTATGATTACCGAGACTGTTGCCTGAGCTGTAAGAAATGGATGGGTAAGGGGTTTTCATGCTGTTCGCCCTGCTGACCAAGGCGGTAAATCCATGCAGTATATCGATTGGTGGATAGCCAACTCCTGGAAATCAGAGAAGGCTAAAAGAGCCGCTATTCTCGAGGAGATAGAAGAAGAGACATGATTATTGTTTTAGGACAAATTTTTGACCATGTCTGTATTTTCTTTTAAATGTTCCAAAGTTTAAATGAGATAAAATAAGACATCATTATTTCATTTTTTATCTCTTTTGTTGCTCTAATTTTTGCCTAAGCCGCCCTTTCGGGTTTTCAACTTAGCAAGCTTTTTATTTTTCATTTCATTTTTTCAGTGACACAATTAAGAGCTGAATGATTATGAAAATGAGAATGTTATTGATGAGTTCGACCAAACCCACATGGGCTGCCTACGTATCTCCTTACAATGATTTATGATTTTTATTCCTTTTTTCCTCTTTATGGAGAATCAGGTCCACGTAGTTCTAACTTTGAGGAAAAGAATGTAAATGCTGATCATGATTTTACAATGTTTGCAAATGCTATGCATGAGTTACAAGGATGCTTCATGCAAAGTATCTCTTGAGTTGATCCAGGTTGCACGGGCTAGCAAATTCTATGCCATCCAAGTCTGTCAGGATTACCGCTCCTCCGGATAAAATCTTTTTGATAAGAAAGGGACCACTCCAGTTTGGTGTAAATTTTCCCCTTGTATCATGAACAGGTGCCCTTATTTCTTTCAAAACAAGGTGACCCTCTTGCAATCCTCTGTCTCTGACTGTCTTATCAAAATGCTGAGCCAGTTTCTGTTGATAACCTTGCATCTGATATAAGGCATCCATTCTCTTTTCGTCGATGGCTAGAAGTTGGTTATGGTAACCTTTCGCCCATTCCACTTCGTCCAACTAGCTCTCCCTCATAATACGAGCTGACTTGATTTCTACCTCAATTGGTAGGACGGCCTCCATCCCATACACTAAAGAGTAAGACCGGTTGGAGTACGTACTATTGTTCTGTATCCCCATAAGGCATATGGCAAATGCAGATGCCAATCCTTATGGTTGTCAGCCATCTTTTGCAGTATACTCTTCAGAGTCTTGTTTGCGGCTTCAACTGCGCCGTTTGTCTGAGGTCTGTATGGAGAAGACTTGTGGTGTTGAATTTTCTCTTTCTTTAATAACAGAGCAACCTCCTTTTGAAAGTGAGATCCATTATCAATAATGATCTCAAAAGGGACTCCATACCTACAAAAGATGTTGGTACGGATAAATTGGGCTACTCGTTTGGAGTCCAAAACCTAGTAAGGTGCAGCTTCAACCCATTTAGAGAAATAGTCAATGGCCACCAGAATGAACTCGTGTTTGCCAGAAGATTTTGGGCTTATTTTGCCGATGACGTCTAGGCCCCAAGTTGCAAATGGCCAAGGCGTGGTGATAGGAGATAGAGGTACAGGAGGTTTCTTCTGAAGTTTTGCATAGATCTGGCACTTATGGCACCTCTGAACATATCTCGCGTAATCTTGATTCATGGTAAGCTAGAAATAACCCTGATTCATGATTTTGCGAGCTAGAGAAATTTCGTTCATATGTGGACCTTCGTTACCACCATGTATCTGTTCCATGATCTGTTGGGCTTCTGTTTCAGTGACACATCTTAGATGGATGTTATCCCATGTCCGCTTGTAGAGTACTTCCCCATTTGGAATGAAACTCTTGGACAACTGTCTTAAAGTCCTCTTTTCTGTCTTAGAGGCTCCTTCAGGATAGAGTCCATTCTTGATGTAGTTGAAAATATCCCAAAACCATGGCTTGCTATTAGCTGCTTGTACATTCAGACAATGAGCTACACAGCCTGACTCATGTTTAACTTCGATTGTAACTGGTTTGATTATGAAGCCATCGCTTACATCAAGCATTGAAGCGAGTGTTGCCAAAGCATCAACAAATCTGTTCTTCGTCCTTGGTAGATAATGGAAAGACAGTTCATGAAAACTAGCTGCTAGTTCATTTAAACGCTTGTGGTAAGGAACCAAACGCTCTTCTCTGATCTTCCACTTTCCCAAGGCTTAGGAGACTATCAGATTTGAATCTCCATAAATCTTGAGGCATTTGATTCTGAGCCTTATTGCTGCTTTAAGACCACAGATGCATGCCTCATACTCTGCTTCATTATTTGTCACTTCAAAGTTCAACTTGATTGCAATGGGTAAGTTTTCCCCACTTGGTGTGATGAATACAATACTGGCACCATATCCCTTGTTGTTGGATGCCCCATCAAAGTAAATCTTCCATACTTCAGCTTTAATTGTCAAGATGTCTTCATCGGGAAATTCAGGTTCAACCCAATGATCATCTACTGGAGTTGCAGCTAATTGATCAGCCACTATGCTAACTTTTACTACTTTTCGCTGCACATATTTCAGATCATATGCAGCTAACACAGCCATCCACCTTGCCATCTTACTGTCAAGAACTGGCTTCTCCATAAGGAATTTCAAAGGGCTCTTATCAGCAAGAACATGAGTTGTAAAGGAACAAAGGTAGTGTTCCAGCTTGTGGCAGACCCATACCAAAGCAAGGCACAGCTTTTCTGTAAAACTCTACCTGAGCTCATGAGATAGCATCCTTTTGCTCAAGTAATAGATTGCATTCTCCTTGTTGGAGTTTGGAGCATTTTGGGCAAGCATTGCCCCCATTGCTTCATCGGTTACTGATAGATAAGGCAATAAGGGCTTTCCAAACCTTGGCGGCTGTAGCACTGGTGGGTTTAGTAAATACTGTTTGATCTGGTCAAAGGCTCTTTGGCAATCATCATTCCACTGCTTGGAGGTTCCTTTTCTAAGTAGTTTGAAGATGGGACCACATACATTAGCCAATTGATTGATGAATCGACTAATGTATTGCAGCCGTCCAAAGAAACCTCTGATCTCCTTTTCTGTTTTTAGAGGTGGCATTTCCAGAATTGCCTTCAACTTAGCAGGGTCCACTTCTATACCCTTCTTGCTAACCATGTGGCCCAGGAAAACTCCAGATGAGGCTTCAAAGACACATTTGGCAGGATTGAGTTTGAGATTGTATTGGCGAAGTCTAAGGAAGAATCGCTTTAATACCTCTGAATGGCTTTCAATAGTGGTGCCTTTGATTACCATGTCATCCATATAAACTTCAATTTCTTTATGCATCATGTCATGGAAAATGGTAGTTGCCATCCTCTGGTAGGTTGCTCCAGCATTTTTAAGCCCAAACGGCATGACCCGGTAGCAATAGGTGCCCCATTCGGTAATGAATGTTGTCTTCTCTTTGTCAGGAGGATGAACCATGATCTAATTATACCTTACAGCCAGGTTGGTTAAGGAAACCAATTCAGAACCTGCCATGTGGTCTACCAACAAATCAATGTGAGGCAAGGGAAAATCATCCTTAGGACAGGCTTTATTCAGATCCCTGTAATCCACACACATTCTGACTTTGCCATCTTTCTTAGGAACTGGCACAATGTTAGCCAGCCAAGATGGATAGTTGATGGGCTCAATGAAGTTGTGATCCAATAGCTTGGCAATTTCTTCTTGGATTGGAATAGACCATTATGTCTTGAGTCTTCTCAACTTCTATTTGATGGGCTTAGCATCTGGATAAACTGGGATTTTGTGAACTGTGATGCTTGGATCCAACCCTGTCATGTCTTTCAGTTGCCATGCAAAACAGTCTTGAAAGTCTCTGATCATCCTTTCAATGTGATCCCTGTCTATGCATGCAGATGCAATGTATATAATTTTTTGTGTGTCATGAGTGCCAGCATTGATGGGCTTTTTAATTGTGTCATCTTTTATTTCATTTATTTTATTTTTATTTGATGTCTCATTTAAGTCAGATTTAAAAGTTGGAACATCAAAGAAAAATGGAGACACAGAATCGTAAGAGAAAAGAGTTTGACTTTTATTGATTTCAAGTGGGGATATGTCCCAATTTACATCAAAACTAAAGGTGAGACCCTTAAGGTCAATTACATCATCAATAGAAGAAATAGAAGAGATAGACTCAGATTCAGAAGATGAATCTATCTCAGACTGGGACTCTGACTTAGGTATGGATTCTAGTTCAGACTCTGGTTCAGATGGATTGAAGAGGCTCTCCTCAAAGGACCAATTTTGCAGCTCGGTCTCGGTGGGCTGGATTAAGGTGGAAGGGTCAGTTTTCTCCTCCTCAACAGTGAGCATGGATACTTCATCAAAGAGACTAGCCTCCATGTTCTCTTCCCAATCTTGACTAAGCATGTAGATTGGTTCATAATCTTCTATCTCAAGCTTGACATCAGAGAAAATTTCAAATCCGGGAATTAGTTTTTCGGTAATAGGGCAAACCCAAGGCTCAGGAAAGTTACAGTAAGGAACTGTGTCACCTTTTTTTACAAAATAGCCGTTTAGGGTTTTGAAGTAAGGCTGCATAGGCCAGTCATAAACCTCACCTCTCTTAAGGGCAGCTATTCTGTCTTTGGCCCGATTCTCCATCTCTTCCATATCCTCATCAGTGGGCTTGTACCTTAGCCCAAATGGTGGTGTTGCCACGGGATAATCTAGGAAGGACTTCAAGCCCTATTGGCTTCTTCCCAAACCTAGACCAGAAAAGTAATTCATTTTGCAGAGCATGTTAGCAACAGCAATATTCCCAAAGGGGTCAAAATCAAAGGGAACGAATTCTTTACCCTCTTCACCCTCAATGTATTGTATGAAGGAGAAGCCTGAAAGTGGATAGGAGGATAGCTCAGGCTGAATTTCAAGAATAGGAATAGAGCTTGGAATGTCTGGTCTTCCATGCATGTCCCTTTTTATAGTCACGATCCCATTTTTGAAAGGGAACTTGACCTTCTAATGTAGGGAAGAAGGGATAGCCTTTGCTTGGTGGATCCAGGGCCTCCCCAGTAATAGGTTGAAGCAAGAAGGTATATCGATCACTTGGAATGGTATGGTGAAAGATGTTGGCCCAATAGTTACATCAATTATAGCTACTCTAAGGACCTCCCTTTTGGTGTTATCATACGCCCTTACAATCTGATCTGAAGGGGTAAAATCAGTAACTTCCAATCCTAAGCAACTTGCCACTTTCAGAGGCCACACATTAAGAGCTGAACCATTATCAATGAGAACCATTGGCACAGTCTTTCCCCATGTAACCACTGTGATGTATAGGGCATTGTTGTGGTTAAGATCTCCTTCTGGAATGTCAGTTTCTCCAAAAGTAATAGATACCCCTTTTGCAGCAGAGGTAATAGAAGCCACAAGGTTTTCCGGTTTGATGTCAATTAGAGTTTGGCATTGATTCAGCGCCTTGCAAAGAGCTTGGCAGTAAGGATATGAAGATTGGATAAAACTCCAAATTGAAATGTTAGCTTGTGTCTTCTTGAGTTGTTTAAGAATGGGATCTTCATCTGGTTCAAGAATCCCTTTTAATTTATCAGTTGGCGCAGAAATGGGTTGGGTAGGTTGTGTGTTTGGGGTTGGTTAGTTTTGGATAATTCTGCCACTTCTGGTGATGGCATCGATCTCCTCAACTAGGTTAGAGAGGTCCAGGACACAACAATAGTTGGGATTTGGCTCTATCAAGGAGATAGGGTCAACTCCCTCATGATTATTTATGGCATTTACTGTGTGGTTAGGCAAAGGGTTGGTGTTGATGTTTGGTCGGGCTTTTGGGGGAATCAGGTCATTAGAGTCAATGAGGTCCTGAATTCTATGTCGAAGGGCCTTGCACGCATCTATTTTATGCCCAGGTCCCTGATGGTAATCACACCTCTCATGTGGGTTGTAGTTTTTGGGAAGTGGATTGGGGACTGGTTTTGGCTCCAGAAGTTTTACCATGTTTCCCTCAAGTAGCTTCTTCAGGATGATACTCATGGGCACACCCCCAAGATCATAAAACTACCTCCTTTCAATCCGGATAGGCTTCTTGATTGTAATAGTATTAACTTCCCCCCCTTTCTGATTCGTTAAGGAAGTAACATTACCCTGATGAGCGGGTTTCTTATATCTTGACCCTGATGGAGTGTCTTCTCTGATATGACCACTCTGTATCAAATCTTCAATTTTCGAAGCAGTGGCAATTAGGGCTTTGAAGGAAGGCAGGTACTGAGTCTGTAGCCTTTCCTGGTAAACTGGCAAGAGGTTCTTGACAATTATGTCAATTTGCTCATTTTCAGGAGGTCGGTTTACCATTTGAGAAGCCTTCTTCCTCCACCTCATAAGGAACGAGGAGAAGGATTCCTTAGCATTCTGTTTGGTGGTCTCGAGGTCTCTTCTGGTTACATTAACCTCAATGTTGTAGTGATATTGCTAAACAAAAATATTGCAGATGTCTTCCCAGGTCCGCTTCTTGGTGACATCCAAATCCACAAACCACTTCACAGCTGGTCCGGTCAGTGATTGTTGGAATAATTAGGCTAGAAGTTCATTATCCACACCCAATGGCTACATAGCCCCCACATAGACTTTGAGGTAGGTCTTGGGGCAGGTAGTCCCATCAAATTTATCAAATTCAGGCATCCTGAATCTAGGAGGAACCCTTGCATCAGGGAACAAGCTTAAGGATTCTATATCAATCAAATCCTCTTTCTTCTTCATCCCTAACAGCATCTTCTCCATGCGCTCCATCTTGTCCATGCAGGCTTTTATCTCAGGGTCAACCTCCTTCCGTTGGAAAGGATCTGCGGGTTGGGAGGTGGAGGCAGAAGTGATGTTTGGTGAGTTATTCTTAAGGAACTCGGGTGATGGGATTGGTAGTGGTGGGATGGCATCAGTGTTTGCCATTTCTTTGTTTTTGGATTCGACTCTAGAAGTGGATCCATAGACAGGATAATAGGTGGGTTTCGGGTCAATCTTGAATGATTTTGGCTTAGTGGGGTTTTGGGCCAGAGAGGTTTGTTCCAGCATGGTTCGGACATCCTCCATGATTGCCCTCCTTTGGGCCCTCAGCATGTCTTGGAAAAGGGCTTCCTGCCTTTTCATGATGGTTTCTTGATGCTCAGAAAGTTTGGAAAATAGTTCATCAAAGATCTCATCAGCCCTGGTAGTAGTGGTATCTTCTCTGGCAATAGACATCTTTTCAACCTTAAGGACAAAGAAAATAAAGCTGGGTCAGTTTCTAGCTTAGGTATAGAATGAACATCATGGAATATATTTGGGACCATGGGTTGACATGGGTTTTTGGGGCTAGCAGTGTTTGAGTGGAATTAAGACTCTCCAATTTTGTAAGGTTTTATGCATGCATGCATGTATGCATGAATGGAAAAAAGGGTTTCATGATAATGACATACCAAGTTTCAGTATTATGGTACATACAATCCTAAAGGAATGGTTCTATGAGTCATTACATGAAAGGATTAGGGTAGTTTTGAAGGGAACCCATCACACTAGAGATGCGATATACCTAACCACATGTGAGACAAGGAGCCTCGCGTGGGTTGAATGGTACGTGCATACTCATTATACCTCTAAAAGGATTAGAGGATATGTCATGGGCTGGATGATTTCACTATCGGCAAGCAGACCTAAGGAAGGTTGCCCACTCGATGTTACTTTCTATCCTTTGTTTTCCTAGGAAACTAGGGTTTTGTAGACAAGGAGTCCGATGTAATGATGCATGAAAGAGTTATTTTGCTCTTGAAGCCAAACTTGGTATTATACCAAAAGTAATCCACTTTATCTTTTATTTGAAAAAAGATTTTAGTCCCCAGCGGAGTCGCCAACTGTGAGGCCTCGCCCGAGCACTGGTCTGATCCGCCGAGGAATCGAAATACTCTTCGAGAGAAACTCCACGATTGGAACTCGCTATGAGTTTAGAAAATTGATTTTTGTATTTTGAAGGTTGAAAAGTGAGTCGCCACTTTAATTTATTTATTTTAATTGAAAAAATTAAAGAAAACCCAACACGATAGACTCTAAAATTTGATTTTATCCTAATGAAAAAGTGCACCAATCCACGAGTGACCAAGGAGGGCTCGGAGATCAGGTTTTGGTAATTACACAGCTTAAGAAAATGTTATTTTCTTTTAGCTTGGCTTGAAATGCAAAATAACTCTTAAAATTGAATTTTTGTGTATCCATGAACGAAAATATAATGATGAATGAACATATATATATATATATATATATATATATATATATATATATATATATATATATATATATATATATATATATATATATATATATATATATATATATATATATATATATATATATATATATATATATATATATATATATATATATATATATATATATATATATATATATATATGATGTGATGGAATGACAATAATAAATAAATAGGCCAGATAAATCCTACTTAATTATTACAACATCAAAACAAATGAAATAAAGGGGATCTTTCCTCTAGCCCTTATGGGTACTAGGAAAAGCACACATTCCAAAATAAACTAAAATAGAAATCATAAACAAAGGATTAATTAAAATAAATAAAAAAAATGACTAAACATTGATAAAAAGATTTTGGAGTTGATGCCCTTCAGATTGGCAGCCTGCGTATCCTATTGAATAGGAATCAAACCCCACGCAGTTCTCCCTTCTTGCGAAGGAGGGGTTTCAAAAATGTGTTGGTTTGCTTATTAACTTAATTTTGATCCTTAAATTAATAAGTTTTTTAGATCTTTTCAGTTTTAGACCTAAAGAAAATTTTAGATCTGAACTTAGAATTTTAAAATGGGAAAGGGATTATACCTTTGCTTTTCTCGGCTTTCGGACGAATGGAACTAGTTTTGCTTCGGATCTCAACTCCACCTTGAATTCAAAGGAAGCTTGGAATTTGGATCTAAAAGTGGCAAATATGTGAGTATAAGAACGAAAGTATGCTTCGAAATTGCTCCGATCGCTTTGAAATGCTCTAGAATGCTTTAGAACTCGTTAGGAATCATTGGAAGTCATGCCAAATGAGGCTGGAGGAGGTTCCTATTTATAGAGATGACAAAGGAGGTGCCGGTGGTACGGACAGCGGCGTTGGCACGGTACCAGCGGCAGGGGCGGCACGGCTGACACGCCAGAGGTCTGGGTGGCACGCCAGACGTGCCGGCCTTCTGGGCGGCACCCCAAACGTGCCGCCATACCGGGCGGCATGATTTTCATGCCGCACCGGCAACATGGTCATTTTCCAGCGGCACAGAATGTGTGTCGCCTCCTGGGAGGCACGGAAATCATGCCTCCCAGTGCCACTCGCACGGCTCAAATTGTTTCTATCCGTTTTGAGCCCGTTTCAGCTCTGATTTGAGCTCTACTTGATTCTATGGATTCGTAATTGAAAGACGGTCCATTGGAGGTGCATTTTTGAGGGTTCACAATTACACATGCATAAAGACAAAAATGAAATACAAATGCCTTCGAACAAAGTATCTTTAGCTGATACGAGCTGCAAGGATGGGAGGATTCATGTCTATCCATATTCATGAGAATGGCACCTCCACTAGATTGGATCTTCTTGAGCATGTATGGTCTAACCCAATTTGGTTTAAACTTTCCTCTTGGATAATGAAGAAGAGCCTGGGTTGCCTCTAGAACTTGATTTCCTTCTTGCAAACCCCTTTCTTTCACCTTATTGTTGAAGTGCCTGGCTAGTCTTTGGTGATAGCCCTGAATTTTGTACATAACATCTATTCTCTTTTTGTCAATAGCATTCAACTAGTCATGATACCCTTTGATCTATTTTGCTTTCATTCTCCATATTTTCTGCTTGATGGGCTTTATGTAGGTTAGGATCTTACAAATTGCGATTCTTGGATCTATTCGTATCATGTCCTTAGGTTCTCATGCAAAATAGTCTAAAAGCTCATGAGCCTTTTTGATATGTAGATGCAATGCATGTAATTTTTAATTTTTCCTTTATACCATTGTAAGGCCTCGGCCGAGCACTGATCTGATTTACAAAAGAAAATCAAAATGCTTTTTGAGAGAGACATCACAACTAGAACTCACTATGAGTTCGGCAAATTGTATTTTGTAAATTATAATTTGTAAAAGGAGTTACCACTTTAATCTTGTTTATTTTAGTTGGAAAAATTAAAAGAAAAACCCAATTTGATTGACTTTAAAATTGTACCATTTATCCTAAAGAAAGCATTAGTTCTCGAATGACTAAAGAGAGCTTGGAGACTAGGTTTTGGTTAAAATAATTAAAGAAATTAGTTTGGCTTAAACACAAAATAGCATTTGTAAAAGAAAAAGTTTTTATGTATGCATGAACATATATAACATGATGTATGAAATAAATATTATCCATGCAATGCATGGCAAATATTATTTAAAATTATTACAAATCAAAATGGCTAAATCAAGGGATCTTTCCTCTAGCTCTTATGAGAGGGAAAGAACACATTTTCCAAATCTAATTTAAACAACTAAAGTAAGAAAAAGTAATAAACAATTATAATAAAGAAAAATAATAGAAAAGAGATCTAAAGTTTTGATTTTTTTTATTTAAGAAAAATAATTTTAACCTTAACTATATAAAGAAGGTGATAGAGAGAAGTTGTTAATTTTAGTGGAGGTGATGCCTTAGAGACAACATGCCTACGTATTCCTTTGAATGATAATAAAATCTCACTCAATTCTTCCTTAATGTGAAGAAGGGGTTTTTAAGTCAGAGCCTTTGATATCATATTTTGATTGATTTTAAATGCTTAGAGATTTGTTAATTATATTCGATTTTTATTAACCAAAACTAAATCTTCTCAGGTTTAGTTCTTAAAGAAAGGTACAAGAGAGAATTCTAATATTAAAACAAGAATTGTAAAGGGAAAGGAAATGACTTTACCTTTGATTTTTGATGATGAGGAAGGTATGGAGCTAACTTGGCACTAGATCTGAGTTTCACCTTGGCTTGGGAACAATAGGAGCTCTCTTTTTAGAAAAAGAACTCTAGAACAGCACAAACTCCTCTTAAAGAAAATGACTTGAATCACACTTTTCCTTGATTAAGAGACTTAGAAAATAGGATTTTGGGTGATTTGGAATATTAGAAGGCTTAGAAATATAGTTTTGGATAATTTAGGGGGCTTAGGAATAGGATTTTAGGAGATTGGGAGGCATAGGAATAGGGTTTAGGAGATTAAGAGGCTTAGAAATATGGTTTATAAAGTTTTAGAAGGAGTATAGAAGCATGTATCAATGTTTGGAAACTGTTAAGAGGTACAAGATATTTATAGGGGGAGTCTGGGATTGAAAATATACAATTTTTGATGTGGGATTATATCAGAAACACATTGTAGCAATTGAGCTAAAACTGTAGCGACTATAGAGTTTACTATAGTAGCTCATTGAAGATCATAGGGACACCTACGTTAGTCGTAGCAAGTCCCGGGTTGTTGCAACCCTTTTTTTAGCCCATTCTCATCCACTTCTTATCCGTTTTTCATGATTCTAGTTGCATTGTACTCGTTATCCAATCTTGGATGACTGGAGGGTAATTTAGAGGTCAAAGGGACAAGTTTTAATTCCCAAGTCTCTGTTTCCTAGTTTTCTTATTTTGGCAATTTAGGCTTATAGAGGTCTGTTTACGATGCCTAAGTGCTTTTAAGGTTCAAATACAAGTTGGGGGATACAAAACTAAGGAAATCCATTTTTTTCAATAAGGCGTTGCTCCCTTGACCCTTGCCAGCCAACTAGCTAGTGAGATCACCATGCTAGCTCTGTATAGCCTACTAATCTTAGCAAATGTCAAATTGCAGCTTATTAGGAGGGTATAAAATTTAGGGTTCACAGTTGCCCCATCATCAGAATTGTCTTTGTCTGAAAGGCAATTTTGATGATAGTGAACCTAGTTGAAGAATGGAAAAAGAAACCAAAATAATATCTAAGTCAGGATTTAGATATGTTTGGGTGAAAGGCATAGTTAAATTTTAAGGTGAAGGGTAGGTGGAAAAAAGAACCATAAAGATGTTTGGGTACTTATTTCTAAACATTTATGGGTGAAATTTGATAAATCGATAGAATGAAAAGAGGAACCATAGGGATATCTAGACTAAAGGCTAGATATTTATGAGTGAAAATAGATGGATTTTAATAAAGGTGGGAAAATGAACCACATGGATATCTAGACTAGAGGGCTAGATATTTATAAGTGGAATTTCAAAAAGATTTTGATAAGTAGGAGCCACATAGATGCCTAGATAATTGTTACTAGACATTTATGGGTAGAATTTCAAAAAGATTTTGATAAAATACGAGCCACATGGATGCCTAGGTGATCATTACTAGACATTTATGGGCAGAATTTTTGAAAAGATTTTGATAAATGGGCAAAAAAAAAAAAAAAGAACCACAGGGATGCCTAGGTGATTATTACTAGATATTTATGGGTAGAATTATCCTAAGACTATTTTTAGATGGTCTGAAAAGTTTGAAAGAGAAACCTAACCCTATATTAGGTTGATGATCTTAAAGTGTAATATCTTAAAAAGTTTATTTTCACTATTAGACTTTTGGAGTATTTATTTATTTAAATTGAATAAATATTCTAATTAGTAAAATTTCAAGAACATTTTAAAGCAATATTAAATTATTGCTAATTGATAAATATTATTTATTTGTATTATTTTGTTAATTTCAAATTATTTTAATAGATTAACACTTATTTATTATTTATTTATTAATATTGTGATTTCATTATTATTAGAATTATATTAAAAATCATTAGTTTTAATAATTATTAATTAAACTATTTTAAATTTTGGTATCAATTATTGTTATTAATTTTAGTGAATTATTATTATTATTTTTTTTATTTTCATCATTATTGTTAATATAAAAAAAAAAGATTTTTTTTTTGCTTATTTAAGCAGGCTGATTGGTCCATTAGGACCAATCAGCTGCTAATTAAAGGGGAAGGGGTTCTGCTTGATTCAGAAAAGAGAGAGAGAGAGAGAGAGAGAGAGAGAGAGCAAAAGAGGAAAAAGAAGGGCAGTAGTTTCCACCCCCCCCCAAACCATTGCGTTTTAGCAATCAAAACTATACATGCATCAAACCACTAGGAAGAGGAGGTCGAGATCTTTCTAAGCCACTAAGCTTGCAGCCAGACTCCATCGGACCAAGCCGCATGTGCCGCCAGACCATCCGCCTACCAGTAGCTTTTGAGCCAATTTTCAACTACTTTTCTACTTTTATTTCTAACAATTTTAGTATAGATGGACTCCTCAAATTCCCAACTTTCATTTGATGTATCATTTGTAATTTTTGGATTAGCTTAAATTTTGGTATGAATCCGGCAACATAAGGCTGACCAGAGTAGTTTTCCGGCAACCCTCTGACGAACAACAAATAGCTAGCAAACCTGGATCTTTATTCCGAAACAAGATTATCAATACTCTTTTTATCTAAAATTGATATGAAAATAATTTTCTAGTGAACTTTCGATAAGCAACGATTGAACTTCCGAATATGTTTCTAATGATTATTCTAATTTTAAAATGTAATAGTTTTATGTGATTAAGTAATAAAATAGATTAATAATGATTTTTATAAAAGATTATTAAGTTAATTAGTTTAGATCTATAGAAATCCTTAGTACAAAGAGCGATCATAATTAAATAAAAGTTTTATTGTAGGTCATAAATCAGAAATTGTTGTACCTCATTCAGATCAAAGTGATTGATATTGGTTTGGAGGAAAATTTGCTTAGAGTGGTGAGTTATGGAATATATTGATACATGGTAACCTACCATAAATGATTTATTAAAATTTCCATTGAATTAAATTGACTTATATTGTTGATTGATTATTATTGATACTATTGTTATTGACTTTTAAATCCGTACTATTATTCATCATGGAATCATTACTTTGTTCTGTTAACCTATTGTAATAGCTAAGTATTATTTATTGATTATCAAAAGACCAATTAGGTCTAATTATTGTTATTATTCCTATTGAGTTATTGACTGAGCCATTGACCATACATATGACAGAATGCCTATGCTAATAGGGGATAAACCATTAGGCCATGTGCACCGGTGACCTAACCGATAGGGTCAAACATATCAATATTCTATATAGAGAGGACTATGTACTCTAGGCGTATGCTTAGCCAAGCATATGTAAACAAAGGAGAAGTTACTGCCTTTGTTGATTATTATTAATTATATTGATATTGATTGATTTGTTTTGTCTCTTTGTTGCCATTCCTTCTAGTCACATATATGTTATTATTTCTAACCTATTTTGTTATATACTCATTATTCAACCTTAGGTATGGTTATATTTCATAATTCACTGAGTTGAAGACTCATCCCTCTTCATTGTAATTTTTCAAGTGCTAGAGTAGAGGAAGATAGAAATAGAGAAGACTGAGCTTCTTGTTCTCCTTCCCTCTGCAAAAAGCTATCTTATGTAAATATTTTAATCAATTTATTGTGTTTCATTATGTACTACTTTAGGTACTCCATAGTAATTGAAAGAATTTAGAGGTAGTTACTTTTGTTAATTAAAACATAATAGAATATATACATGTATTGGAATTGATATTAAGTTGATTCAGGGAGATTATTGGTATATTGGGTTCTACGAGTGTATGGTAGTCTTAAACTTACCCTTGCTCTAGTCATGAAATCGGGATGTGACATAAAGCTATCCTAGGATGGTCTAATAAGTTTGAAAGATAAACTTAATCATTTGCTAGGTTGATGATCCTAAGGCTATCATAAGATGGTATAAAAAGTTTGAAAGAGAAACCTAACCCTATGCTAGGTTGATGATCCTAAGGCTATCTTAGGATGGTTCTTATTAAAAGAGATACCTAATTCAGGTTTCAAGTATGGATACTAAGGCTATCCTAAGAAGGGTCTGATTATAAAGAAGATACCTAGTTTAGATTTAAGGTATGGATACTAAGATTATCCTAGGATGGGTCTGATTATAAAGAAGACACCTAATTAAGGTATGGTTTAAATGTTAGAGATATCAATGATCTCAATCTTAGTTTGGAAACTCTGATTGATGATGATTTTGTTAGATTGATGATTCGCCTTGCTTTAAAAATTTAGATTAATGATCTATCTTGATTCCAAAGCCTATTTAATGGAAAATTTGTATGGTTATGTAATGATTGGATATCTTGAACTTGTGAGGGGTCTGTTTGGTATAAAATTATTGATCTTTTGAGAGAAAGAAGCTCCCATTTTGGAAAGGTGAATAAAAGGAGAGGAGGTACCCCACTTTAAAATGATAAAAGAAAGTGGTAGGTCATTTTGTTCGAGTATACAAACTTGGTGATGGTAAGGTCACACTCGATTTAGACTAAGTATGAGGCTAGTTAAAGGGTTGATCAAAGGCTATCAGTTTAGCCTTATAAGAAGTTATTTAAGAAAGCTAGGTCAAGTAGTCAGCTTGGAAGGCTTAAGTAAGTTTAGCATAGGAGAATGTTGGTTTATGATTAAATTTGACAACTAAGTCATGTTTGGATTTAGAGAAGATCATGAGTGGATCATTTTGGAAGGTTAGGTCAAGTTTGGCCTTACAGAAAATCAATTTGGAAGTTTGGTCTAGTTTGGCTACATAAGAAGTTAGATAAGAGGCTTGGCCAGGTTTAGACTAAAAGGCTCGATCAGGTTTATATCAAAAGGCTTGGTTAGGTTTTGGCCCTTGGGGAGATGAAATTGGCTTAGTTTGGTTTGGCCTTAGGGCTAGGTCAGAGAGATTAGGCTAGGAGGCTAGACTTTATAGGAGGTTAAGCCAAGAGGCTAATCCTAGCTTAGAGTTAGGCTAGGAAATCAATTTGGAAGGCTTAGTCAGATTTTACATAGGAGGAGATCATATGCTTCATAAATAAAAGCTTTTTAGGAGTGGGCTTCATAGTGAATGCTTCTTAGACTAGGCTTTATAGTGAAGGCTTCTAAGTTTAGGCTCCATGATGAAGGCTTCTTGGTTCGAGCTTTATAGTAAAGGCTTTTAGGCTTGGGCTTTGTGGTAAAAGTTTCTTGCTTTGGGCATCATAGTGAAGGCTTTTTGATTTGTGCTTCATGGTAAAGGCTTCTTGGTTTAGGCTTTATGGTGAAGGCTTCTTAGTTTGGGCTTTATGATGAAGGCTTTTGGTTAAAAGGCTTTCAGGTTTTATGGATAGTTTGTCAGCTTGGGCTTTTCTACAAAGGTGCTTTCAACCTCTAAAATGGTTGGCTTTAGCTCAGATATGGTGCTAAAGGTTTTGGTCCTAAAGAGATTGCAGGCTTACAGATAAAGGTTTGCCCTTTGACATGGTTGCATCAATTTAAGAAGATTAAGTTGATAATAGTTTATAGGCCTTAAGAGACTTTGATTTTAGGGATTATGTGTTTTTCTTAGGAGGCTTGATCCTTTTAAAGATATTAAGATGTTGACGAAGAGGCATGGGATGGACTCTAACTAGTTCGGGCCCTTTTTAATCAACTTAAGGATGGTGACTCAACTTTAGTTTTGCCAAATAAAATGACTTTGATGATAATGAGTCCTGAGAGACTTGCGATTTTTGGTTCTACCTATAGGCTTGATCCTTTAGATGATGCTATAATTTACCAAGTAGACTTAAGCTTGAAAGGATAACATGTTTTGCCAATGAGGCTTAAGCCTTGGAATGATGGTATGATTTTTCAATTAATAGATGTCAAGTTACGGCTGCATCATAAGGGTGCAAGATTGAGAGTTCATATAGGGATGCTTAGAAGAAGGCTCAGACTTCCTTTATGTAGTGCACCTTTGATATGAGCAAGACTAAGAGATCTTTGATTTCCTCCTTGAAGAGGATTTCATTACTCTATCT
Organism: Reutealis trisperma; assembly: GCA_947687605.1. NCBI lineage: Eukaryota > Viridiplantae > Streptophyta > Magnoliopsida > Malpighiales > Euphorbiaceae > Reutealis > Reutealis trisperma. The sequence continues at coordinate 23,607 of CANTUT010000484.1, forward strand.
ATGGGCTATCACATATCTATAAAAGAAGAAGTCAAAGGAAAAAGAATATTATAAGTATCAATACTTTTGGAATCATACAAATAATGCTTGTTTGGTTTTTTAAAAATGTCATTCATGATAAAGTCAACCAGGGGATACTCAAATTCCTTCAGAAAAAGGAAGAGACTATACTAATAGATGAAGATCCTTTCCCTTATATGGCTTTTGTTAATGCAGTAGGAGTGGACCTTCAGGCTTTAATCAATGAGAAAAACAATAACAAGCAAAGAGCACTACGAGAGAAAGCAAAGCATTATGGGTTCCTAAGAATCTGCACCAAAGTCTGCTTAAGAGTATACTGAAGATTGTGCTAGACTCTAATATGAAGAGACAAAGTCTAGCATAGACTTACCATCCATTAGGTGCTACCACTAATGGAAGTCAAGGAGAATCGATGACATCTTGTTTGCCATAAGAAGTTTCTATAGTCTCTTATCAGAACTTAAAAAAGGGGCACATTTGTGGGCACATTTGTAAAAATGGAAGGTACTAATATAAAAGAAGAGTAAAGAAAGAATTAGAATATACATGCATACATGGAGTCTTTGGTAGCACAGAAAATGAAGTAGTACAAGAATGCTAAATTTCCATACCTTTAAGGTGTTTTATGGCATTAATCACCTTGCTACCTTTATTTCAAGGGATTGGTGATGAAGAGTTTGAGGACGAAGCTCAAGAAGAGTTGAAGATTTAGGGGCAACCTTTGAGAATCATACTGTATAAAGTGGAGTCACCATCCATGCTATAGAATCAGGAGTTTCAAAAAGAGCTATCTTTGAGAAGCCTACTGAAAGAATGACAAAACACATTAAACAGTTGTATATTAAGACTCATCTTAATGAGAGACTAAACTCAATTGTTAGACAATAGGTCAATTGTTAACATCATTCCACTAAGGATAGCCTTAGAATTTGGCAAGATTGAAGATGGTTTCATAGTAGCAGATATATTTATCTCAACTTTTTAATGGTGAGGTAATAAAGATTCTAGGAATCATACTTGTGGTAATCTAAGTTAGAAGCAAGACTGCTCTCACATCCTTCCTTGTGGTATATTCTACTACTAATTATCATGTTTGGTTGGGAAGAGACTGGATTCATGCCAACTATTATATGTCATCCTCACTCCTTTAATTTCTCATATTTATGAAAAGGGATGAGGTGAAAATAATATGGACTGATAGGAAACCTTTCAAAACCTACACAGATGTTATTAATGCAAGGTTTTATAATAAGAGTGTTAGGCCAATTCAATTTAAAGAACAAAGCAAATATGGTGGGCCAAAAGCACTTATCATAGTAAATTAGAAGGATTGTCAATAACAAGCTAGAAATGTCCTCCAAAATTTAGTGATCATGACCAATGACTTAATCCCTCATTAAAGAGGTTGATGATTAAACACACTAAAGTAGAAAAGGAGATAGTTTCTTTGCTGAAAGCATAAGTGCAACAAGCTCTAATAGGTTACAGGCCGAGAAAGCTTAAGAGACTTTAGGTGATGAAGAAATCTTAGAAGGGAAACAGCCTGAAGATGTGGAGAAAATTTAGTTTCATGAGTTAAAAGATACTCCACCCAAGTTGGATGATACCATGACTGAAATCTAAGGTCCTTTGGAGGAAGTCAACTCGAGACACTTAAGAAGCCTAGGGTCACTTACATCAACAGTCTGCTCTAGCTTATACTAAAAAAAGAAGACAATTAAATCACTAAAGGAGTTTAAGGATTGCTTTACCTAGGATTATGATGAGATATGAAGATTAGGGGAATATAGGCTCCTTGTTGTGAGGTCTCGCCAGAGCACCAATCCAATCTGCTAGAGGTAATCAGAATGCTCATTCGAGTTTGGACTCATGATGCAACCCTTGAGTTCATATTGGTTGATTTTGAAAATGATTTTGGGAGTCACCATCCTAGTGTATTTTTAAATGGGAAAATTAAGGAAAAACTCAATTGACTCAAATTCACTGATTTTCAAATAATTTACCCAAGAATAAAATCACTAGCCCCAAACCAAGATGAGTTTGGGGACTAGATTTTTTGTTTTAAATAATCTTAATTTGGCTCTCAAGTTTAATTTGATTTTAAAAAATTAATTTCATGAATTATATTTATAAGATGGCAAATAATTAAATGCATGAACATAGCACAGTATAAATGCACGATGCATGGAAAATTAATAAAATGATTAAAGTAAGCATCCACAAATTAAGGATAATATTCTTTCTAATCCTTATGGATTTAGGGAAACCACATAATCACTCCTTAATTTCAAAAATAAATAAATAATTTATTATAATTGAAAACAAAGGGAAAATAGAATTAATTTTGGGATTGGATTTGAGGTTTGGATTTAAATTATAAACATGCCTACGTATCCCATTAAATGGAAATCAAAATCCACGTATTTTATTCCACTATTAAGTAGAGAGGTTTAGGGGTTGATTGATTGATTAATTTGATTTAAGTTTGTAGATCAGAAGAAAATGCTAATATATTGGCTTTTGGCGGGTGAAGGGTTTTACCGGACTAAAGTTCTGTTTTATCAGGATCAAGTGACTAGATTGATTGGGAAATTAATTAATTAATTAACTAATTAATGTAATAAAATAGATGAATTAATTAATTAATTAATTAAAATGATTAGTTAATTAATTTGGCTAATATTGTGGATTTGAAAAAAAATTGATTAATTTGATTTTGAAAAAAAAAATTACTAATTAATCAATTGAAAAGATTAATTAATTAATTGGGTGATTAATTTAAATTTTAAAAAAAGAGTTTTATTTAATTAAAAAGATTAATTAACTTAGTTAGGGATGAGATAATTAATTAATTAATTAAAAAGATTAATTAATTAATTAGTGAGTGGTTGGAGGGAGAAGAAGAGAGAAATTAAGAGATAGATATCAACTCTAACTCAAGGGGGTGAGGAAAAATGGTGAAAATGAAGGGGTATTTCTAGGAAAATGGGGGTGAGGGTAATTTAGGAAGTGAAAATGTAAAAAGACGTAAAGGATAGGGCTAGAAAAATGTTGAAAAATTATATTGCGGGCATTTTGAAAACTGTAGAAAGGGTGGTGTGACCATGCCACCGAAGGGATCGACGACATCATGCCGCCTGGCTCATCGACACTGCCGCCCAAAGGGGCTGTGGTGTGCCAATTGGAAATTCTGCTTTGGCATCCAGGTCAGTTTTTGAGACTTTTGAGTTAGTTTTTTGAGACTTTCGGGTCAGTTTTTAGATGTTTCAAAGTTCAAAAATTTTATCGATCTGCATTAATAGGCTTGAAATTAATTTTAAGATAGCTGAATAGTCAGTCTGAGAGAAAATTCGGTCAGTTTTGAAAAAATATTGTCTGATATAGAAGGCTCAGTCAGGGTAGGAAAATTGTCAATGTTTGACAATTAAGTATCCTCGTACTAATCTTAATAGGTGTCAAGCTACGGTCGGATGATAAATGTATAAAATTAAGGGTTCACACCTATCAAACTAAACTCATCTTTATCGCCAACCCCTAGAAGGATGTCAAAGGACTAGAGGCAATATTTTTCCCCCTTGTTGGAAATGGAGGAAGCAAGTATGAACCCTTAATTTTGCACTTTTCAGTATGTGTTTGAACCTTAGAAGCACTTAGGCTCGATAAATAAACCTTTAAAAGTCAAAAACTCTCAAAATGGGAAAATGAAAATATTTCTTTTTAACATTTGAACCCTTTCAAATCATCTGAGACTGAGAAATGAATATAATGTAATTGGAATTGTGTAAAATAGATAAGAAATGAGCAAGAACGAGTGAAAATGGGCAAATGGGTGGAAGTGAGGCTGGCTACTGCATAGACCTATACGGTACCGCACAGCCTTGTATGGTTGCTGCACAGCACCACACAGCCCTGTGCAATAGCATAGAGGCCTCTATGGTAACTCTAGTGAAAATTCCTTTTTTTCACTATCCCACATTGAAAGTTTATGCATTGTGAGCTCCAGCCTTCCCTATATATATAGATGGCCTCTCCATTCTTCAAAACACTAATTTCCAAAGCTTGAAAAGCATTACTTTAAGCAAAATGCTTTGCATTTGTTCCTTGCTTCGCAAAGCGAGTTGGGGGGTTTTTCCTTGATTCTTACCCGACTAGTTAAAAGCATTCTGCCCTCCTATTCGAGATAAATCTTTTGCCCAAGGTTCATTTTTTCCCATCCAAGACTAGTCGCCACCCACCATCCAAGGCTAGCCGCTGCCCACCATCTAAGGCTAGCTGCCGCCTACCATCCAATGCTAGTCGCCGCCCGCCATCTAAAGCCAGCAGCCACTTGCCATCCTAAGGCTAGCCGCCACCTGCAGTCTAAGGCTAGCTGTCACCCGCCATCGGAGGCCAGCCACAGTCTGCCATCCAAAGCTAGCCGCTGCTTACCGTCCAAGGCTAGTCGTCACCCACCGTACGAGGTAAGCTTCTTTTCCTTTAATTTTTTGTTCTTTTAGTTAGTCAATTAAATTGATTCATCTAGGTTGCTAGCTAATCAACTCAGTAATCAATTAAATTAATTAATTAACTCAATCCTCTTTTAATCAATTGATCAAAACATAATAAAATGGCTAGCCTAAATTAACCCCTTCACAAGAAGGGAGAACTGCATGGGTTCTGATTCCCATTCAATTGGATATGTAGTCATGCTTAGTTCAGGTATCTAATCTAACAAAAATTAACGAACTCTCCCCCCTATCACCTTCTTCACTTACTTTTATTTTGCTTTTCTTTACTTAGTTATTAGGTTTAGTTTGGGGAATATGTGACTTCTCTAGAACCATAAGGGCTAGAGGAGTTATCCCCTAAGTTTGGATTTTATTGTAATATTGACTCTCTTTTATTTTGAATTCTAATTATGTATAAACTTTATGAATTGAATGATCATGCATATTATAAATTGTTCATGAAATATATTTTAAGTTACTTTTATATTACTTGGCCAAACTTATTTTGTTAAATTAAACCAAAAACCTAGTTCCCGAATCCTCTTTGATTTCAAGGTTAGTGATTTTTTTCTTTAGATAATAATTGAGTCAAATGGGTTTTTCCTTAGATTTTCCCAAATAAAAATAAATTAAGGTGGCGACTCCAAGAAATAATTTTCAAAGCTATCAAAGATAAGCCCGAGGGCTTCCTCGTGAGTTCTTTTCCAAATGAGCATTTTGATTCTCTTTAGCGGATTGGACGGGTGCTCAAGCGAGGCCTCACAGCAAGTCAATAACATGCTAATCTAATGGCCAAAACACCTATCACCTATAATAGTTTATATATATATATATATATATATATATATATATATATATATATATATATATATATATATATATATATATATATATATATATATATATATATATATACAATGACATATCCAAGGCCAACAACATGGTGAGAATCTATAATAAATATGTCTCTGGCCACTTTTTTCAATAAAATAAAAAGGCAAAACTAAATTCACAATTTATACAAAATTTATGTGTCAATGTTTGAAGTCAAATCCAAAACACAAGTATGATGCATAAAATAAATAAAAATCCTAAACATTGAAAGAATTTAAAGAGTTCATATAAAGTAGAGTTCCTTTCACTCTGTAGCAAGTAAAGGGTCTAACCCTTCGTCATTTGACACTTGACTACTTATGACTACACCTGAATTTGTCTTTATGTAGATCCTAAGAAGTAACACATGTTAGAAAAGAGAAGTACAATATGGTGATAAGATTATTAAGAAGACTAGTAAGAGTACGGTGAGCTCTCATCATAGCTTAATCCCACAACCAAAAATAATAAATGGAATTAGTTTCCTAATGAAGTAAAAGTAGGAAAAGTTAAGGGGATGAGATGGAGAGGTTGTCCAAATATTTGAGAATCTAACAACAACACCCATTAGTATAGTGGCTAAAAGAAGACCTCTACAATCAGCGTATGCTGGTATGCTTTTCTAAGAAGTCTTGGAAGTTACAAGTGTGAATTCTTAATTTTATACCCTCATCATTCGACTGCAGCCTAATACTTACTAAGTCTATTGTGCTACGCAAAACTTGTATGGCAGTCCCGCTAGTAGGTTAGCGGGCGGGGGATTCAGGGGTAGCAACCCAAAAAAAAATTTTAGGCTTCAAGTAATTGCTATTCGAATACCTAATTTAATTTTGGCATTAAAGAGTGATTATGTGATTTCTCTAGAATCTATGAGGACTGGAGGGAATACTCTCCTTAATTAAGAATGTTTTATTTTACTTGTTCTTTAATTTTCTCCATGCATTCATACCATGGTCATGCATTAATTATGATATTATAATTGTCATATAATATTTGTCATCTATAAAATTAATTTTCCAAGTCAAATTAAACTTAAGAGCCAAATTTAGATCATTTAACCAAAAAACCTAGTCACCGAGCTCAACTTGGTTCAAAGACTAGTAATTTTTATCCTTGGGTAAATTAATTGCAAAATTAATAAATTAGAGTTACAAATTGGATTTTTCCTTAACTTTGCCATTTAAAACAAATTAGGGTGGTGACTCTAGAATCCTTTTCAAAATCAAAAATTAATTTTTCAAACAATAGCCATTCCAATCATAAGCACCAAAACTCATTCAAAATCAATTTTTCGAATGATATTCATTCCAATCAAAAGTACCAAAACTCATTCCATAACCCCCCTTAAAAATCACTCTCCTTTTCTTAAGTCATCTCGAGCGAGGGAGGGGCTTTCGGACAAGGTCTCACAGCAAGGACTGGAGCTTTCTTTGAAGTGGTGATAACTTGTTTTTAAGAAATGCTTGTCTTTTTAGGAGAGTAAGACTTTATATCTTCATCTTCATCCTCGGTCGTATTGTCTGTAAAAGAAATAAATGGTCAAATGGAAGAAAATAAAGTAGCTAAAAGCAGTGTTTCAAAATTGGACTTATGATCAAATTGGTCAAGACATTAATTCATGGTTCAACTAGCTTAACCTATTGAACTGGTGGTCTAATCAATAGGATTAAAACTTTTCATTTCTCCTTTGTTATTTATTTTTTGGTTGTTTTGTAAAAGATTCTTATTAATAAAGGTCTAACCAATCAAAAAAATTTTTAAATCAATCAAAATTGATCAAAAATCAATCAAAGGATGGTTTAACTAGATTTTTGATTTTTGAATGAACTAAAGGACTGGCCAGTGATTCTCAATTTAACTAGTTGAACAAATCGGTCTATTCTAGTTTTTAAAATACTGGCTAAAGATACTAAAAGTGAGATGATTACACTTAAACTCTAAGATTGAACTAGCTCATCATATCTAGGTAGTCACCAGCTTTTAAAGGAACTCAAAACCTCTATAGTAGAGTTGTCCACTAGAAAGATTGGAAAGGAGAATGGCTCTTTTGACTTTGAGTAACCTCAATCTGTACTTGGGTGCAAATCTATCCTTTCATTTATTCTAGTTCATGAAAGATTTAGGTCAAGACTTAATATGTGTAGAAGCCTTAGCATAATCATCAAGACTAATTCTTCATATTTTCCAAGACCAAATGGAGAATTTGGAGGATGTGCGAAGTCTAGAAGTGACTTGCAAGAGAAAATGAGTTGGGCTTGTCAGAGACTGGACAAAGCACCTAAGAGTCTATAGAGAGGATTTTTGTAAATACAAGATCACTTGAGAAGTCTACTCTATGTTTAAAGAAGCCCTAGAAGAAGGGGCCGTTGATGTTGAACCAGGAGTAGAATATGCCAAAATGCTAAAAGCAAGTATGTTAAATTCTAGCTTACAATATTTAAATTGAATTTAAATTTTACAAAATTTTCAACATAGTCTCCCCTGAAAAATAGACATTCTAGAGACACTTGTTTATATCTCAACCAGAAAAAATTATTCCCTAAAACCTTATCTCACCAAACCTACATAAAACATCAAACCCATCGCAAAATCCAAAAATACAAAAAATTTGCTACAAACCAAACATTCACAATTTTGGGATTAAAATAATTGTAAGTCTTATATAAAGTTCTAGAGATTTTGACCAGTTCAAAATTTTAAGAATTATTTTGCGTTCAAGCAATTTTCTTAGCTCAAATTGACCAAGTCTCTTATTAAGTTATTAGTCCAAGCTTTGTTTCCATTTCAATTCTTTAATTTTTTTTTGTGTTTAAATTTTACCAAAAGTCTCAAGTCAAATTAAGTACTAGATTGACCTTGTTTATCCTAAGGGCAGGAGTTAGAGACTTCTATTCTTGGTGCTATCTCTATACAATAGACTCTTAGTGAAAAATTTTGTTTCATTTCAAAATTTTCAATTCTAAGTAAAAAAGACTTTTCAATTCTAGGTCTTCAAAAAATAAAAAAAAAGAGAAGTAGTAGTAAATTTAGGAAATAGGAGACTCACCTAGGCTGGACGCTAGTAAGGTGAGTAATTGTGGAGCTCGCAGTAGTGGCAGGCCTCTTCAATGCTAGCAGTGGCTGTAGACACATCAATAGTGGTTGAGCTACTCGATAACCAAAAAAATTTCATAAATCAATCAAAAATAAAGAAAAAATAAAAAGAAAGGAAGGAGAAGAAAAGATCCAAGAGAAAGGTGTATCTAATTGGCAGGTGAACAAATGGCCGATAAAGAGAAGCTTGTAGCACTGATCGGTAGAGTTGAATAGAGATGGGCTTGGTCAATTGGTGAAGATGGCTAGGTATGGATTTAGCCAAATAAAGGAAAAGGAAGATTTTGGATTTTATGTGTTTTATTAATGATTATTAAATGGGTTTACTAAGAGATTTTTAAATGAGCTAGGTATGGATTTAGCCAAATAAAGGAAAAGGAAGATTTTGGATTTTATGTGTTTTATTAATGATTATTAAATGGGTTTACTAAGAGATTTTTAAATGAGCTTAAGTTTAAACAAGTAGACAAAGGAGGATTTTGTGGATAAAAATTAGACTAGTTTAAATTTGAAAAAAAAAAGGATTTTGCAAAGGATTAGAGATTGCTTGGAATAAGAAGGATGGAAAATTTGAACTTGTTTTGGAAATTGAAATTTTTGGTGAATCTAAATAGAGAAAGTCAAGGAAGAGATCCTACTAAATTAGTTGGTGGTAAAACCAAAAGAAAAAAAAAAGATTTTTTGACTTAGGGATTTAGCAAGATTTTTGCGAGGAAAGGAATTTGAAGAATGGAAAGATTTTGAGTGGACTATGGGCTTGAAGAAACAAAGTTGGACTTCATCTCCATTCTTTGTCATTCTACTCATATGAAGTGAATTTCACTTAATGAGGCCTCATTTTTATGAAGATGGATTGAATACTCAAAGCTAAATAACTTAACAGATGCAAGGCTTAAATTTAGCTAAGCATCTACGTGGAGCATTTGTTGGATCCATAATTATATTTGGATGAATTTATTTGGGTCAAATAATAATTAATTAATTTGGGCCTATGAGATTTAAGGATTTAGAACCATGAAGAATAGCACCCTATAAACTCTTAGAAGATTGGCTAAATTCTTGATAGATTTTAGCACATTCTAGAAGCACACTAGACAAAAAGTGATGGAATATGGGTTTAGGAATCTGGGAGTAAAAGTGCCTTACTAGATGAAGAACATACGGGCTACAGGAAGCTGAAGTGTTATAATGAAGCTTAAGACTAAATTAAAGAAGATTAAGGCTTAGTGGAAGAAATGAAATTGAAATGTAGGAAACCAACCACTTGTCAAACACTATAAATACAAGAAGATTCCATGAAAACAAGACACCAAGAAATAGCCAAACAATTCAACAACAACAAATCAAACATGCAACAATATGCTAAAATTAGCAATATTATCCCCAATTTTCAAAACTTTTATTTCAATTTCTATCCAAATTTCAAAAGTATCAAAGGCTTTTTTTGTTGTTTATTTTTATAGTCTTAACATTTCTTAATTATTACTAATGTCTTCATATTTACATTAATAAAAGTTAGTTTTATTATAAATTCTTTGGTTATTTCTGTGATAATTAGAGAAGCTGTATTATTCAATGTATCCAAGAACCTTTAAGAGATTTTGAATCCCTTAATCTCTTGAAGAAGCTCGATTGGTGACACTTTTCAAGAGTCTCTGGCATTTAGTATTAAATTCAACCAAAAAATGACATCAACAGATATATCTCATACACAATAGACAAGTGTTGAATAATTACATGTGTTGAATAAGTATTTTGTATAATATATCTTTTATTTAAAAAAAGAAAAAGTGCCCATATATTTTAACTAATTATGTCTGTGAACCCTTAATTTTGTGTTCTCCCATATGCATTTAAACCTTAGAAGCACTTAGGCTCTGTAAACAAACCTCAAGAAGCTGAAAACTTTCAAAACGGGAAAATCAAAAAAATCAAAATGTCTTTTTGACATTTGAACCCCTTTAAATCATCCCAGACTAAGTATTAAATACTACACAACTAGAATCATGAAAAACAAAAGAGACACGAGCAAGAACGGGTGAAATGGGCGAAAACAGGCACGTTGCTGCAGAGCCTTGTACGGAATTGCAAAGAGCTATGGCACTACCGTAGAGAGCTCTACAATGCCGCAAAGCCCTTTGAGGCAACTCTAATTGATTTTTCAATTTTTACGATCCCACATTGGAATATCAATGTTTTCATCCTCCAATCTTCTCCCTATATATAGAGAGCATCTCCACACTCTAAGGGACCAACTTCTAAAGCTTAAAAAGCACTAACTTTAAGCAAACCACTTTGCATTTGCTCCTTTCTTTACAAATCAAGTTAGGGGGTTTTTCCTTAATTCTTGCTCAACTAGTTAAAGGCTTTCCGCCTACTTGTTTGAGGCAAGTCTATTGCCCAAGGCCATGTTGCGAGGTTTCTCCTTAATTCCTACTCTACTAGTTAAAGGCTTTCCGCCCATCTGCTCAAGGCAAGTCTATTGCCAAAGGCTCATGTTCGCCATCCGAGGCTAGCTACTACCCACCAGCTAAGGCTAGTCGTCACCTGCTGTTCAAGGCTTGTGTCTGCAATTTGAGGCTAACTGCCTGCCATTCGAGGCAAGCCGCCGACCCATCCAAGACAAATCATCGCCCGCCACCTAAGGTAAGTTTCTTTCCCTTTTCTTTTCCTTTTTTTATTTTATTTATTGTTTTACTCTTTGAGATTTATGTTCTAAGGCTCCTTACTTAACTCTTGATTTGCTTAGGTAATTAATTAAAATCTAACTTAATTAACTTCACTTGGTAATCGATTGGTTAAATCAATCAACTCAACCCTCTTTTAATCAATCAATCAAAACATGATAAAATGGCTAGTCTAAACTAAACCCTTCACAAGAATGGAGAACTGCATGGGTTCTGATTCTCATTCAAAGGGATACGTGGGCATGTTTGGTTCAAGCATCGAATCTAATTAAAACTAACCAACCCTTTCCCCTATCACCTTCTTCACTTGCTTTTATTTTATTTTCTTTTTGCTTTGTTATTAGGATTAGTTTAGGGAGTGTGTGACTTTCCTAGAACCCATAAGGGCTAGAGGAGGTATCCTCCAAGTTTGGGATTTTTATTATAATATTAACTTTCTTTTGATCTTTACTTGTGTAGTTACTTTATTGTTGAATGGATGAGTTGAATAATCATGCATATTATAAATTGTTCATGCATCTTAGATTGTTCATGAAATATATTTTAAGTCATTCTTATATTAATTGGCCAAACTGATTTTATTGAAGTAAACCGAAAACCTAGTCCCCGGATCTTCTTTGGTTTTGAGACTAGTGATCTTTTTTCATTTGGGTAATAATTGGAGTCAAATGGGTTTTTTCCTTATATTTTTCTAAATAAAAATAAATTAAGATGGTGATTTTAAGAAACAATTTTTAAATCAATAAAAAATAAGCCCGAGAGCTTTCTCGTGAGTTCATTCCCAAATGATCATTTCAATTCCCTTTAGCGAATCGGGCTTGCTCGGGCGAGGCCTCACAGCTAGAGACTCCATTGAGAACTAACTTTCTTTTAATAAATGGACTACTAATTGGTTTAAAAAGAGTTTGGCCTTTTAATATAATTGTGACTTTGCATGCATCACTTGTTTAGGATCATTGCCATTCAACCTAATTTTAGGAAAACAATGGATAGTGAGTAGCATCAAGTGGTTAAACCTCCTTGGGTCTATTCATAAATAGTGAAATCATCCCCTTGCGACAAATCCTTTTATCATTTCTAAGGTGTAACAAGTATGCATGTAATGTTAGACCCACATGAGGCTCATTGACTCATATGTGGTTAGGTATATATTGACCTAAGTTATATCAGAACTTAGTCAATCTCTATTTGGATATTGCCAATCAAATTGAAAGCTATCTAATGTTATTTAAGTGTTGATTTTAACATATTATAACTTGTTTAATTGATTGGATTTGAAAGAAGAATGATATCTCCCTAAATAGGTTGCTTAGCTTTTGAGTCGCGACCATTAAGCCATTATCATGACCACGACCACTAAATCGTGACTGCCACCATCATATCACGACCAGGTTGATTAGAAGGAAATATAGTTCAATTTTAGGCCTCGAGATATAGAGCGAATCACGACTAAGCAACCAAGGGCGCGATCCTTGATTCGCAATTGTGAAATTCATACAAAACTCCAAGCTTTCAATGGATAGTCGAAGAACTAATGAGAAGATGCCACGTGTGATCTAATCGTTGTAGATTGTAAAGATCGCGGTCGCAAAAAAGGCTTAGCGATTGTGACCCAACTCTAACAGAGCATTTAATGCAAGATTTTATGGCAGGAATTTGAGGATCCTTTTTGGTATTTCTTTATAATAGGAATTTGGAGGGAAGAAGCTATAAATACCCCCTCCAAAGACACTCATAATGATCTAACAACTTTCATTTAAGCTAAACTCTTGTAATTTTAATTCTCAAAGCCTTTACCTTTAATTGTTATTATTTGGTTGTTGTAAAAGCATTGATAGCTCAAAGGGTTGAGTGTTAGACTTGAAAACACAACATATTGGGTTGAGAGTGAGCCATTAGAAAACTCTTATATAGGTTTGAGTGTGAGCCTAAGGGAAACACTTGTAAGGGTTGTGTGTGAGCCATTGATACATATTGTAAGTTTAGAGTGAGCTTGAAACTCCTTGTAAGTATCAATTAGTAATAGAATACCTAATTAAGATTGGGGAGTGGATGTAGGGTTCGTTAATACCCGAACTACTATAAAATCAATTGTGTGCATTCTCTTTCCCTATCTCTTTCTATCTAATTTTTAATTTCCCACCAATTCAAACCCTCCTTCTTCGTGCATAAGGGTAAATAGTATATCACTGCTCTAGTGTGACAGGTAGCCAAATTGAGCCATCCTTACCCTTTCATGTAATGAACCTAGATCTTGACCTTAGGTTGTATGTACCATAATTAAAACCATGCATCTTTGCATTCTCATAAAATATTTTTCCCATGCATATCATGCATTCATATTGTATAACTAAATATGTATTCATCTCAAGTCTAGGTCGAACCTTGAACAAAAGAAGGGTCACACATTATTACCTCTATTCAAACACATCCCCTATAAACACTTTCACCTATACCCTATCACCTTATCTAATAAACCTTATATCATCACCCTAAATCTTTGACCTAAACACCATTATCCCTTTGCTCTAGACCTAAACCCAAAACCCTAGACACTCTCACCTCTATCCAAACACCTTCACTCCTTAACTTTAAACACACTCACTTTTACCCCGATCACTTTTGTCCCCACAAACATTAAAACCATTACCCTGACCTTTAACCTTGAACACCTCACCTTAGCCTTTATCCTAAACACCATCACCTAAACCATATACCTTAAACACCTCGTCCTAACCTTACCTTAAATACCAAACACATGAACCTCAAACCTCAAATATAAACCTAAACCACCTTTAACCTTTAGACCTTAAGCTATAAACTCATAACCCTAAAACCTATATCTAACCCTAAAAACCTTATTACCTAACCATAAGCCTAACCCACAGCCTCTATCCTTATCCAAAAAAAAAAAAAAAAAAAAAAGCCTAGACACCTTAGGTTCTCTATACCAAAACCATTATCTTGATCCTACCCCTTGTTCAAAATCGAAGCCACTATCTTTAAGCCCAACACTCGTGGCCCATTACCTTCAAAACTAGCTTGTTACCCATTAAGCCTAATAACTTTGGCCCAATATGCTACCTTAAACTCAATACCTTTGATCCTACCTTAATCCCAAAACATTTGCCCCATCTCATCTTAAGCCCAAAAAATGGTTGGCCCATGACATAATAGGGAAGCCTTTTCCTTTAGGACCTATATGCTTATGCCTTTATCACCTTTTTTGTTCTATACCAATCACTTACCTTGTTACTTTCGTTTAAAGGTACCAACAACATAGTTTCCCTAACTACACTTGTGACTAGACTTCTTAAAAAGCAAGAAGAGCATTTCTAAGCTATCCTAGCTACTCAATAAGCCTAACTCAAGAAACAAACCATGATTAACTAGGCCAACTTTAACCATCCTAATCCAAATCTTATCATAAACCAGATCAATCCTAACCCAAATTCAAGCTGAACCAACCCATATCTAAACCAAAGTGGGGGAGTTTTCTCTTATCCAGACACTAGAATGCTCATGACAAATCTTGAAGCCATGGAAAACCATCAAATCCCTAAAGAATAGCAGTGATCTAATTGATGTGGATAGTTTAACCTTATTCTTTGATGTCAAACTTCCTTCTAAATTCCAAATGCCTGAACTGGAAAGATTTAATGGAACCATATGCCCCAAGACCTATTTGAAAATACATGTGGAGGCAATAAAACCTTTAGGACTTACCAATGAACTCCTTGCTCAACTATTCCAATAATTACTAACCAATGCTGCCAGGAGATGGTTCCTTTTACTACATAAGAGCCAGAAAAGGATGTGGAATGATATTTGTCATGCCTTTGTCAAGCAGTATCATTATAATGGTGAAATTGGTGTCACTAGGCGTGACTTGGAAACTACCAAGCAACTTCTAGAGGAATCCTTCTCTATGTTCCTTGCAAGGTGGAGGGCTAAAGCTGCTCAAATGATAACTAGACCAACAAAGTAAAAACAAGTGGACATCCTTGTCAATAACATACTTGTAGCCTACCGAGTTTAATTGTTAACCCAATACCTATCCACTTTCAAAACTTTGGTTACAATTGTATCAAAGATTGAAGATTCAATCCAAAATGCATCATTTTAAACTTCCATTCCCCACCACCAACCTGAACAGTAATGAAGAACCCAAACCCAATTCAGCCTTAGCTTATCTCAGTCCCAAGTGGCATGACATGGAAGAGTTTAAATTCAACTTATCTGACCTGTCTAAGATTCAATTCTAAGTTTAAGTTTGACTCTGCATCTAAATCTCAAAGTCTAAGTCTAAATTCAAGTCTGAGTTTATCATCTTATTTTCTCTTTTTTTTTTTTGTGTATTTTTCGTCAATCATGTCAGTCCATTTTATGTTATCTTGTAATAAAATTTCCATTGTAATAAAACATCCATATTTGTTTTTAATTATTTGTGCACTTATCTTTCTAGTTTTAAACATGGATGAGCTTTGAAAAAAAAAAAGAGAAAAAGAAAGAAAAAAAAGAGAAAAAGAGAAATGAACAGTCAATTAAATCTACTATAGCTAGCACATATTGGAATTAAAGTGCCATCAACAATTGCTTGGCCAGGCCCTAACCCAAGAAGGTTAAGAAATGGATCTCTCATCAAATAGTTGAAGCACAAAATCAAATGATACACATCAACAAGGGGCAACAAGTTTGTCAAATCCAAAATTCAAAGGTTAGAGCCCCTCAAAGTGGAGAAAAGTAGTAGCAAATCATGGTGGAATGTCTTCTCCCAAATTTCATTATTCCAAGTTCACTAAGTGAAAACCTAAAAGGGTGACTTAGGTAAAACTTAAAGCTAAGAGAGAGAGAGAGAGAGAGCTCATCCTAGACATCTTCCTTCGTATTATTCAAAGTTTGTAAAATTGTCTTCAATCAATCCATCTCATCCCATGTCTTCAAAGTTATCCTTTCTCACTAGAGATTCATTTTCTAAAGTGATATTATCTTCTATGCCCTTATCTCATAATAGGGGCATATCCTTCTAGGTCGTCATCATCATTTGTTAATCCGTCTCATCGCTTAGTTCAAAGAGCTTAGGGATAATCTCTTACATTGCCAGTATGTCATATTCCTATCTCTTATTAGGAGCATGATCCCCAAGTTGTCTCTTCTCATTAGTCCTTCAGCCACTCCTTAGAACACTTCCTTTCAGCCAGTATGTCATCTACATTCAAGCTAATAAAGTGTCACCCTAAATGTCTCTTCAGTCTCAAAATGACAAGATTTGTTTGGCTTGTTCTTTTCTATAAACCATACTATAAATAGCAAAATCATATAACTTCCCTGATCCTTTTTAAATTTTCCACCCACCTTTGAACCATTCCCAAACTTCAAAATGTAACAACCTATCCTTTCAAGCTCAAGCCTCATACCATCATTTCTTTAGCAAAGTCTCATTATCTTATAAGGGTCGAGCCTATTTACAGAACCAAAAATTCTAAAAGCCTATTTTCTTTAGCACAACCAAAATCAAGTCATGTCTTGCAAAGCTTAAGAAAGGCTCGAACCAATCAAAGCCCATCCCATGCCTCTTTGACAACCATCTCATTATCCTTGAAAGGTTAAGCCTCATTCACATATTATATCACTCATAAAGTCCAAGTGAGTCAAGGTCTGCCATTCATCAGATTGGCATTAAAAGCCTGATGCAATCATGTCAAAGGGCAAACCCTTATCTATGAGCCTATGGCATCTTTATGACCAAAACCTATAGCACTATATTTGAGATAAAGCAACCATCTTTTAAAGAGGTCCAAAGCACCTTTGTAGAAAAGCCCAAGCTGACAAACTATCCTCAAAGCCCTAAAAACCTTTTGACCAAAAATCATCAAGTCTTTGCCATGAAGCCTTCACTATGAAGCCCAAACCAAGAAGCTCTCACTATGAAGCCCACTCCCAAAAAGCCTTCTCTATGAAACCCTAATGAAAAAGCCTTCACCATAAAGCCTAAGCCTAAAAGCTTTCACCATGAAGCCCACTCCTGAAAAGCCTTTATTCATAAAACCCATGATCTCCCTAAATGCCATAACCTACCCAAGCCTTCTATACCTGACCGAGCCTTTAAATCTAACCCAATTGCAACATAGAACTTGATGGAGCCTTCCAAATGAACTTCCCAAAGTCTATAACCTAATCGAGTCTTTTAAACCTGACTAAGCCTTCCACATGAACTTCTCTGAGGGCAAGCCCATAAACTGAACCTTCTGAACCTAATAATCTCCAAAGACCTAACCCTCATGATAAAGCTCTCTAATCTAGTCTTAACCAAATCTTCTCTAAAGTCAGACCTATCTAAGTCTTTTAAATTGAATAGCTGATCTTTTCCAAGACCACACCTTATTTGACCTCCTAGAATAACTTCTTCCTTGGTCAAACTGATAGCCATTGACCAACCAGCCTCATACCTAATATGCCTATTTCACCTCTAAGCTAGCCAATCAAACAAAAACCAAATGACCAAACCACTTTCCTTTATCATTCTAAAGTGGGGGCACCTCCCTTCCAAATATGTTCACCTTTCTAAAATGGGGGCATCTTTCTTCCAAAGATCAATACTTTTATATCAAGCTAACCCTTTACAGGTTCAAGGTATCTGATTATTACATCATTATCCAACATTTTTACATTAAATAGGCTCATGAATTAAGACAGATCATTAAACTCTTAAAGTAAGATAGATCATTAACTCAATCAATCTGAATGAATCTCTTTTCAAAAATTAATCTCAATCTCAAGATCATTATTTTTACTATTTCTACCAAAAGGACTATTACTTTTACTGTTCCTACCAGACAAGACAGTTATCTTTACCATTCCTACCATATAGGATGGTCATATCTTTTTATCCTACCATATAGGATCATCACTTTTCATTCCTACCAGAAAGGACTATTACTCTTACTATTCCTACTAAACAAGATAGTTATCTTTACCATTCATACCAGACAGGATGATTATCTTTTTTATCCTATTAGATAAGATCATCACTGTTCATTCTTACTAGAAATGACTATTACTTTTATCGTTCCTACCAAACAGGATAGTTATCTTTACCATTCCTACTAGACAGAATGGTCATCTTTTCGATCCTACCAGACAGGATCATCACTTTTCATTCCTACTAGAAAGGACCATATTTTTATTGTTCCTACCATAAAGGACAATTATCTTTACCATTCTAATCAGATAGGATGGTCATCTTATTTTAATCCTACCAGACAGAATCCTCACTTTTCGTTCCTAACAAAAAGGGCCATGACTTTTATTGTGTCTACTAAACAGGATGGTTATCTTTATCATTCCTACTAAAGAAGAAGGTTATCTTTTTTATCTTACCATACAGGATCATCACTTTTCACTCCTATTAGATAGGATCAATACATTATTGTTCCTACCATATAAGATAGTTATCTTTACTATTCCTAATAGATAGGATGGTCATCTTTATGATCCTACTAAACAGGATCCTTACTTTTCATTCCTACCAGAAAGGATCATTACTTTTACTCTTTCTATTAGATAGGATAGTTATCTTTATCATTCCTGCTAGACAGGATGATCATCTTTTTTATTCTACCAGACAGGATCACCACTTTATCAATTCCTAATAAATAGGGTCGCCTTCATTCCTACCAGATAGGATCATCATTTCTACTAGATAAAATCACCACTTTATCAATTTCTATCATATAGGATCACCTTTTTGTTGATTCCTACCAAACAAAATCACCACTTTGTTAATTCCTACTAGATAGGGTCATTTTTACTTCTACCAGATAGAATCACTACTTTATCATTTCCTACCAAACAGGGTCGGCTTCTTTCTTGATAGGATTATCATTCCTACCAAACAGGATCACCATTTTGTTGATTTCTACCAAACAGAGTCGCCTTCTTTCCTAGATTATCATTCCTACTAGACAGAAACACTACTTTTAACTCCTACAAGAAAGGACAACAACCAATGATACCAACTAACAGATCTCCCAAATATACTGAGAGCATCTTCTTTAAAATTTAACTTCACCTTTCATCCAAATGTCTAAACTCTGACCTAGATATTAATTTGGTTCCTTTTACCATCTAGCATCCTCAGGTTCACTGTCATCAGAATCACTTTTCATACAAAGACAATTCTGAAGAGGGGCAACTGTGAACCCTTAATTTTGCACCCTTTAATATGCGTTTAAACCTTAAAAGCACTTAGACTTGATAAACAAAACTCTAAAAGCTAAAAACTCTCAAAATAGGAAAATTAGAAAAATAAAAATATGTCTTTTTGACATTTGAATCCCTTCAAATCATCTAGGACTGAGTAACAAATACAACATAACTAAAATCATGAAAAATGGACAAGAAACGAGCGAAAAGTGGCCCATTGTTCTGCAGACGCCACAAAGCCCTTTGCAGCAACTCCAGCAAATTTCTTGTTTTTGTGATCCCACATTGGAATTTCAGTATTTTCCTCCTCTAATTGTCTCCATATATGTAGAGGACATCTCCACACTCAAAGGGACCAACTTCCAGAGCTTGAAAAGCACTAACTTCAAGTAAACCGCTTCATAAAGCAAGTTTGGGAGTTTCTCCTTGATTCCTACTCAATCAGTTAAAGGCTTTCTACCTACCTATTTAAGGCAAGTCTATTGCCCAAGGCTCGTGTTGGGAGGTTTCTCTTTGATTCCTACCTAACTAGTTAAAGGCTTTCCACCTGCCTATTCGAGGCAAGTTTATTGCCTAAAGGCTAGTGTCCGCCGTTTGAGACTAGTCGTCGCCTGCCATCCAAGGCTAGCCGCCATCCACTGTCAGAGGCTTGTGTTCACCATCCGAAACTAGCCACTGCCTACCATTCGAGGCAAGCCACTGCACCATCTGGGGCTAGCATCTGCCCGCCATCTAAAGCAAGTAGCCGCTCACCATCTGAGGCAAGCCACCGCCTTATCCAAGATTAGCCGTCGCCTGTCATCTAAGGTAAGTTTCTTTCCCGTTTCTCTTCCTTTTTTTCTTTATTTTATTTATTGTTTTCCTCCTTGGGATTTGTGTTCTAAGGCTTCTTGCTTAATTCTTGATTTACTAAGATAGTTAATTAGAATCTTACTTAATTAACTCCACTTGATAATCAATTGGTTAAATCAATCAACTCAACCCTCTTTTAATCAAGCAATCAAAATATGATAAAATGGCTAGGCTAAACTAATCCCTTCATAAGAAGGGAGAATTGCGTTGGTTCTGATTCCCATTCAAATGGATACGCAGGCATGCTTGGTTCAAGCATTAAATCCAATTAAAACTAATCAACTCTCTCACCTATCACCTTCTTCACTTGCTTTTATTTTATTTTCTTTTTGCTTTGTTATAAGGATTAGTTTGAAAAATGTGTGACTTGCCTATAACTCATAAGGACTAGAGGAGGTATCCCCTAAGTTTGGAATTTTTATTGTAATGTTAACTTTCTTTTGAATTTTACTTGTGTATTTACTTTATTGTTAAATGAATGAGTTGATTGATCATGCATATTATAAATTGTTTATGCATCTTAGATTGTTCATGAAATATATTTTAAGTCACTCTTATATTAATTGGTCAAACTTATTTTGTTAAAGTAAACTGAAAATCTGGTCCTCGGATCCTCTTTGGTTTCGAGGTTAGTGATCTTTTTTTATTTGGGTAATAATTAGAGTCAAATAGATTTTTTCCTTATATTTTTTCAAATAAAAATAAATTAAGGTGGCGACTTTAAGAAACAATTTTCAAATCAATCAAATATAAACCCAAGAGCTTTTCTATGAGTTTATTCCCAAATGAGCATTTTGATTCTTTTAGCGAATCAGACCAGTGCTTGGACAAGATTTCACAATATCCAACCGCTTTAAAAAGAAAAAGAAGAAAAAAGAACAGAAACCTAATTGAACAGGGAATTAACCTTTGAGTCGCACGAAGAAACAATGGATGAGAAACAGCTTCAGCATTTATACAATTTATTCTCGTAGTCGACATGGAATTACTAGTGGAATGTCTACCCATTGATCAAGATTAGATTCTGATCTTAAAAAATAGCATTTATTCTTATTGGATTATTAACACAATATCTCAAAATGATACTATAGAACATGAGAGTCAACTATGCAAATCCTTATAAATCTGTACGTACACCAAGTGGCAACAAGTCAAATTATCGATAAATTATTGAATGCTTTTAGACCACATAAAAATAAACATGCTACACTCATGTACAAGTGAGTTTCACGTAAACTGAATTTTACATATATCTAATTGCTTATGGTTAATATTAGCTATTTAAGTAGCTGTATTTTGATCCATCAAAATTTTTTCAAAGAGAGGAAATTTCCACATTTGAAATTTTGAATCATTGATTTTATGTATGATAAGAGAGTCACTCCATTATAACATTGCTATTCCTGCAATGACTAAAATTATACAACTAAACATATTGAAATTTACCAATGAGATTATTATTATTATTTATGTTCAAATTTATAACATTTCAAGAATTATTTTTTTAAGTAAGAATGAACTTTTGTTTTTTTTTTTTTTAAGGTAAATCATTTACGTTGAGATTAAGAGATTCATAAATAAGAAAAAAATTCCATTTATAGTTTAACCATAAAAATTGAACTAAGGTTAATAAAGTAAACGACAAACTCTCTTATCAACTAAATTAGCTTTTGGGATTTTTCAAGAATGAATTATTAATATCTAAAATTTTTAATTCTTAATCATTTATAGTTTTTGATATTATTAATGGATGGCCATGGGTTTTGTATAAGGTAGGTTTTGGCATAATATGATTTGCATGTGATTATCTATGATTGTATAAATTTGAAACAAAATCTTAGATTTAAGATTGAACCATTTGAATGGTAATTCATATGTAAATTATTGTCTTTTACAAGCATGATATTAAATTTGCTTCACCAAATAAGATTTTTAAATTATAAATTTCAAGGAATTTATTATTAATAGGAAAAAATGAAGGAAATTTTATTTTCAAAAGTTGATATATATATATATATATATCGTATGAAAATGTTGCCTCCTTAATTGAAAATTCTAGCTTCGTCCTTAAGTGCCCAAAAATAGGTATTAATATTTAATTTTTCCGACACTACAGATATATTTCCATTTTCGAATGTGTTGAATCTAACCTAATGAGTTGCTAATTTGATGGCTAAGTTTTGTTTACATTGGATATATATACAAATTTAATGACATAAGAGTATATGAAGAAAAAATAATATCATTATTTTTTCACTTGATAAAAAATAGATAAAAAAAAGTCAGAAAATTGAATGAAAAATTGAATAGATTTATTTTTTGGTAACATTCCTTTTAATAATGGATTTATGCATTTGTAACTTTCACATTTATAAGTAAAATATTTAATATTTTTATACTCATTTTAGGCTTCTTGATACGTACATAAAAAGGTCTTTGAGGTCTTATTCATTCTTCAAAGCATAAAAATAAATAAATAAATAAATAATTTGCTTTTAGCTTTCTCTTAGAAGCTTTTATTCTTAGAGAATTCTCAAGTTTTTAAAATTTTTCAATTTGTGATAAAGTTAACACAATTATAGTCCATGGAAAAATAATTTTATAATACTCAAAATTACTTAATTACCATTGTATTATGGGAGATAGATATTAAATCAATCCTTCAATACCAATAATGAGGGACAAATATGTTTTAAGAAACTATGTGTAATATAGACCTCAGTTTGCATTTTTTATTTCTTATATTATTTTTGTGTTCTTATAATTTTATTTATATTTATTTATAAATATTATTTTAAATTATATTTCAATTATAGTTTACCACTTGACTAATAAAGAATTATTGATTAAAATATTTTATCACTTTTTAATTTATTATATGTAGGTAAAAATTTTCCTAAATTGATAATTATGAGCCACCCATATAAATGACATTTCAAATACGTTTATCGAAATGATTTATAACATAAAAAAAAAATAGAAAAAAAAGCAATCAATTTGAATTAATAAAAGTTTTAAGTGATATCACTTAAAATTTGGTTTTATTGTTTCTAAAACATATATGTATATGTCTCTTCATTTTGTCCAACAGGTTGAGTATATAAAATGGACAGTTTGATAGCTCCCTTTCCACTAGCTCCAACTTGATTATGAAACTTACTATCTTATCAATAAGATTTAAATTTAAAATTATACCAAAAAATTTATATTTTTTCTTATGAGAACTCCTTTTTTGTAAATCTAGCAAATAATTAAAGAGAACTTGATAATGAAATAAGAATATCAGATATGAAAATACTTGTCTAAAGTGAATGTATACATTCAATTAATACAATAATTAATAACACATGAGATAAATTTAGACATAATTTTTTTTTTTTGGAAAAATGATATTTTAAATGTTTCAATTTGGTAAAATTTATCAGTTGAGTATTTGAACTTATAAAAATTTCAATTAAATATTGTAACCTATAAAAAAGTTTCAATAAAGTGTTATTAGCAGGTTACCAACTTATATAAATTACAAAAATGTCCTAAAAAATTATAAAATTATCTAAAAATTTTAAAATGCTTGTAATTAAGCCATCTTTTTTATCTTTTTGCACCGAATCTGTCACTTAAAATTTTTATATCTTCACAAATTTAATTAGTTTTTGTTCGCAAATATACAATCTAAGATACAACAAAAAACAATTAAATTTGTAATGAAAATGAAGATATTCAAATTTCTAATTTAGTTCACAAATTTAATTTTTTTTTCACAAATATTCAATCTAAGTTATAAAAAAATAATTAAATTTGTAATGAAAATGAAGATATTCAAATTTTTAACTCAGTTCACAAATTTAATTATTTTTTATTCATAAATATTCAATCTAAAATACAATAAAAAAATTATGTTTATTTATTTAAAAATTATTCAAAATTTAATTTTTTTTGTTTCAAAAATTTTCAATCTAAGTTCCAAATTTCAAGTATATTTCTACTTATTATATTTTTATTCATATATTTTATTTTAATTCGAAATTTCTTTGTTTATTAGAGATGTAGATATTAATAAGAAACAATGATTGTGAAAATTTTAAAATAATAGATTCAGTGAAAAAAGATGAAGAATATGATTTAATTGTAAGAATTTTGAAATTTTTTGGATAATTTTATAATTTTTAATGGACCTTTTTGTAATTTATATAAGGTTATCGGTGGTAACCTGCTAATAATACTTTATTGAAATTTTTTTACACGTTGCAACACTTAATTAAAATTTTTGCAAGTTCAAACACTGAATTGATAAGTTTTGTCATATCGAGGCACCAAAAAGATTACTTTATCATTTTTTTCTTTTAGCGGATAAGATGATAAAAATGTAATTTTAATATAATGGATATTTTTTTTTAATTGTAGTCATCCATTAAATATATATCCAGCATAAACAAGTATTTTTCTATAAAATATATTAAAAAATTAGTAGGAGTATAAACAAAAGACTCGAAAATATCCCTAATCGTCTTTAAAAAAAAAAAAAAAAGTAATTATTATTAGAAGCACCCGCGTGATTATACATTGTGCAAAGCATCTAAATGCTAGATTAGCTAGGATTTAGGACTAGTAGTTTTGGAAAAGTAGGAACTTATTCTTTATCATAATCTGTAATCCAATAATTATACATTTTTGGTCCCGAAGTTAGCCTATAAAAGCAGTATTCTATTGCCTTCATATACATAAACACAAGAAGAAGCAGAAAATACAGTAGAGCATGCAGGTGAAGCAAAATACAAAGGCATTTCTCATTCAACTCTCCCTCAAAGGCTTCACTGATTAAGTCACGCATTCATTGTCTTTATAATTGATCACATGCATATACTTGTTTACGTATATGATCAAAGTGTTGGGTACATATAAAAATATTTTATTTGTACTTTATTTTTTTGGCGATGCTGTGTGGACATGAAATTTGAAGCCGGAGAGGGAGAGGTAAATGAGACTTGCCTTGCTCTTGAGTCTGTGATGTCTATTATCTTCGGCAATTGATGATTTCAATCATGAAGCAACAGAAAATAAAGCTGAAGGTAATTGAGGTTAAGTGCGCTATTTTGTTCTTAATTAACAGTCTTGTTCTTATTCTTTGTTTTCAATAAATAGTAATTTATGTAGAACCCTAGCTAATATATTGTTATTAGTTGCTATTTATGGAATCAGTTTTTTATTCAAAGGTATATTGCCTTGCTATCTAAAGAAAATATTTGCCTACGCAGAATACATGTTATTCGGTTATACACCCAGATCAATATGTAAAGAGATATTTAATCAATGTGACTTTTATTTTATTTTATTTTTTTTGTTCAAAGAAAAGATATCCATAGCTTTTTTTTTTTTTTTTTTCCTGATTTGTTTTCATCTTTCAGTCATTTTGTGGTGCTTTTTTGCTTCAAAGATCTGATATCCAGAGCCACTACATGGGCTCGAACTAATTCGGATTCAAGCTCGATATGATCAAAAAGACGAAAAACTTTCAAAAGTTTTGAAGCAATTAGATACCAAGGGCTCGAACTCTTTTTTTATTGCTTTTGTGAGCCGCTTTGGCTTGTCAGATTGTCCTCTTGTTGCTGGGCTTTTATTTTGCTTCATTTAATTAATTTTTCTTTACTTATCCAAAAATCTATATTTTTTTTCCAAGTGTTATTACGTCATTCATAGGTCTATACATTTAGTATATATATTAATGATTTATATGCAGCTCAAAAGAAGCATTACAGAAAGAGATAATCACCTTGTATATAGACCTAAAAATAGGGATTAAAATCCTCTTATATTGGGATAAATATAATAAATCATGTTACCATGATCTTCATTATTGAATGGAAAATAAATGGTTGAGATTATTTTTTACACCATACACCTTCAAAATTTTTAAATTTTATTTTTTGACAAAAATTCCAATCATTTATTTTTCATTTGATGGTGGAGATTGTAGAATAATGTCCATATTGTAAAATAAATAAATAAATATTTATTGATTATTTAATTAATTTATTTAAGGATAAATACAATTTAAATAAAATTAAAATTATTTATCCTATAAGGAATAGGTTTCCTAACCCTAATCTCCTATTAAGTGGATATATATATATATATATATATATATATATATATATATATATATATATATATATATATATATATATATATATATATATATATATATATATATATATATATATATATATATATATATATATCAAATTATAAGTCTCCTACAGTGAACACAAACTAAAAAAATACAGTTTACTACTCTCTAAAAATATTTCACCTATGTTATCAAAACAGTGAAAGTGTGGATGTTTGAACAGACTCTTGTAGCCTTCTCTATTTCCTAAGGTACTCATTCCTAATTGGTATGAAAATCAACTAAATACTATATCTATAGATTGTAAATAAAAATTTGATCCAGTCACTTCGCTATAAGGTAATTTTATTTCCTACATTATTGTGTATGATATATTTTTTCAATATTGGTATTAGAGCAGGTTATTTTGCTCTCATCTATTTATGATAAATTATGCATGATGATAAATTTTATTTTATGTAAATAAAAAATTACATAATTATATTTTATTTTATTTTATGTAAATAACATATTATATATTTAAGAATCAAATTTTTTCATGAAATTTTTTTTTCCTTTTTTGGTATAAGATATGTTCTTTTTATAAAATAATATAATTCTGAAATTTTTATTTGAAGAAAATTCAGTTTTGTAACATAATTATTTTCTATATTTGAGTGAATTTTTTTGCTCTAAAAATACTGTTATTTCTATAATTTTATTTAATAGATTTATAGTACTACAAGTAAATTTTAAATTGATATAAAGATCACTCAAAAAGAATTTAAAACGAGTAAATATGAGCTCGCAAAATTAGGAGTTTGAATTTATTTAGAACTCCAAACCCAAAAAAATTCTAAGTCTTGAAATCCAAGAAATCTGTTTTTCTCACTATCATGAGAGGAGAATGCAATTTACCCCATCATTATTTGGGAAAACTAAATTAATAGACATCAAAAGAAAGCCATCAAGATTCAAAATCCACCGTCCATGATGGAATTGGACTGCCAAAAGGTGAAGAGTGTATGTCACTCTCCTCCTAAGCGAGTGGGAGTCCTTCATAAGCCAATCCAAGTGCAACCACAAAGAGGCAACCCATAGAGGCTTGTCCGACCTCCGTTTTTGACACCTCTGGCAAGTGAGTGACCAATATATCGTGTTCTTTTGTCTTGTAATTTTTCTAGAATTTTTTGAATTATTTTTTTAATATTTTAATTATTTCAGTTATAATTCCAATAAAAATTTTAATTTTTTAAATTAATTTACTACTTTTTGTGAGTAATTCATGGTATAAATATTAAAAATTATTTGTTCTATGATTTAGTTTTTTTTTTTTTACATATTTTTAAATAACAAATTATTTCTTAATCATTTTATGCCTAATATTACAATTTTATGAAAATTGGCAAATATCAAAGAAAATTAAATTACTACATATTATGGATATTAGATTTTGTATCTTATATACATAATATAAACTTTGGCATATTTTTTATGTTAAATTAATATGCTTTATATTTTTAATTCCTATTTTTAATGTTTTAATGTGGATTTAATATGATTAGTTCATATTCCTTTAGTTGTCCACCATGCATATTAGATTTCATTATGGATGAATTAACTTGCAATGAATGGTATAATAATTTGTGTTTATACTTCTTTCATTGGTTAATACAAATTACAAATATTATGGAAAAAGGCATCCTCAAATTATTTCTTATAAAGTATATTTTGTTGTAATAGATTTTTTAGTGGGATTTACTGTGTATTTTTCCATGGAAGTCTTATAAGGGATGCGTTTCAATTTTACCATATAATTTGAATTTTTTGTAATTTGATTATTATTATTTATTTTATGTATGGATGTGTTCTACATAGATATGCATAATAGGATTAGTTCTAATATTACAAATTAGTTCTATACAATAATTGGATTAGTTCTAAAATAGTGGAATTTTAGTGATAAGTTCTCTAATTGATGAAAATAATTAATATTTTTCTTACTTAATGGGAGATAATTATGAGTTTAACAAAATTTTTGATTTCATTAAGTGAGAAAAATATTGAAAATAATTACTTTCTTGAATAATATGTGCCTAATGTCCAAATAACCTTGCTTAAAAATGTAGAAATTAGCTCCAAAACTATGATTGCTGACCTTAACAAATGAGAAAAACTTAATGGTCAAAATTATGACATGTGGCGAAGGAAGATTCAGTATCTTTTGAATGAGTAAGAAGTGCTTGAGACCTTGAAAACATCCATGGTACCACCTGAAGAGGGTAATAAGGCCCAACACCATTGTGATAAGGAATCTTATGAGAATTGGATAAAGAAAGACCATTGTGCACACTTTACTATGTTGAATAGCATTTAAAATGACCTGGTTGGCAAATTTGACAATTTCCCTACTGCTAAGTCTATATGGGACAAGCTCAAGATCAAGTTTGGTTAGATCTCTGCTACAAGGTTGTGTACCTTGAATATGAAATTCCAGGAATACACTAAGCTACCTAATCATACAATGGTTGAACATCTTTGTGTTATGAGTAGTATGATTAGGGATTTAA